>CAUYQU010058811.1:0-26281 GCA_963574635.1 Cheracebus regulus | reverse complement strand
AAGTGTTGGAATTACAGGCTTGAGCCATAATGTCAGGCTGGAATTCCTTTTTTAAAACTTGAATACTATTTAGTTCTATACACAGGGTCTCATTCTTTTTTATGGCTGAATAGTACTCCATTATGTATATGTACCACATTTCCCCTGTCCAGTCTTTCATCAATGGGCATTTGGGTTGGTTCCAGATCTTTGTTATTGTAAACAGTGCTGCAATAAACATAAGTGTGCATGTGTCTTTATAATAGAACGATTTATAATCCTTTGGATATATACCCAGTAATGGGATTGCTGAGTCAAATGGAATTTCTGTTTCCAGGTCCCTGAGGAATCTCCACACTGTCTTCCACAGTGGTTGAACTAATTTACACTCCCACCAACAGTGTAAAAGTGTTCTTATTTCTCCACATCCTCTCCAGCAACCACAATGTTGTCTCACTCAAGGAGTTACTGAACAGATGTAGAACGCTCTTAGGACTGAAGACTATTGTATTAGTCCATTCTCGCACTTCCATAAGGAAATACCTGAGACTGGGTAATTTATAAAGAAGAGGGCCTGGCACAGTGGCTCGTGCCTATAATCCCAAAAAGTTGGGAGGCCAAGGTGGCCAGATCATCTGAGATCAGGAGTTCGAGACCAGCTTGGCCAACATGGTGAAACCCTGTCTCTACAAAAATACAAAAATTAGCTGGGCGCAGTGGTGGGTGCCTTTAGTCCCGGCAACTTGGGAGGCTGAGGCAGGAGAATCACTTGAATCTGGGAGGCAGAGGTTGCAGTGAGCAGAGATTGTGCCACTGCACTCCAGCCTAGTGACAGAGTGAGACTCTGTGAAAAGAAGGAAAGAAAAGAAAGAGAGAGAGAAAGAAGGAAGGAAGGAAAGAAGGAAGGAGAGAGGAAGGAAGGAAGGAGGGATGGAGGAAGGAAGGAAGGAAGGAAGGAGGTTAATTGTCTCAGGGTTGTGCAACCTGCACAGCAGGAAGCATGGCAGCTTCTGCTTCTGGGGATGCCTCAGGGAGCTTCAATAATGGGAGAAGGTAAGGAAGGAGCAGGTGTGGCACATGGCTGGAGCAGCAAGAGGGTGGCGGAAAGTGCTGCACACTTTTAAACTACCACAGATCTCATGAGAACTCTATCATGAGAATAGCACCAACGTGGATGGTAATAAACCATTGATGAAAAATCACCCCTGTGATCCAATCACCTCTGGCCAGGCCCCACCTCCAACACTGGGGGTTACAATTAGACATGAGCTTTGGCCGAGATCACAGACCCAAAGCATGTCAGCCATGCACGAAGGATGCCTTTTGTATTAGTCTAAGGAGTCTCAGGCGAGGTGCTGCCCTGAGTTCCCATCTGCGCTGCCTCTGGTGCAGCCCTTGACAGCACCCGATCCACAGTGGCCCCTCCATCCTCAACCCTGGCCCATTTGTTTTAAAAATCTATGTACTCCCCTGAACATTTTTAAACAGCAACCCCAACTTCCTTTTATCTCAAGGATGCCTAAATGGTTGTAAAGGATATACTCCCCCATGTATCCTAAAAATCAGTATTTTTAAACAAAAAGTGAATATCATGCTTTTAAATTTATTCAACAGAACCTAAGCACAATAGCGCTTTGGTGACCACTGTGCAATTGTAAAAAGCAAGCAAGCACTTGTTTCCTTTTACGTTGTTTCTTTATCTCCTTTTTCTTTTTCCCTTCCAGTTCCTCGACAATACTTTATTATAAAGTCATATCTTCTGATTACCGTCCATCTCACAGGCATTCTAAGGCCAGGAAGTTTAGAGTAGAGACCCATGGAGGCTGAGTGCCTGCGCCCACCTCGGGGAGGCATGCATCGGTCAGTACTGGTCAGTGTCCCGCAGGTGGCTGCAAGGCCGCCGACAGAAAAGGCTGGTCAGGACTCCCTGTGGTGAGCTTAAGGCAAAGAAGCAGAAGAAAAGACACAGGGGGTACTAGTTTCAGGCAGAAATAAACCTGGGGAGGAGGGCAGAGAAGGACTGGCACAGGGATGGTGCTGCTGTCATGGGGAGAAGACATCATCACAGGAGGATGGGAAGAGCCAGGCTCAGGATGCTGGTAGAAAATGGACAGAAGGAAGCCTAGTTCTAAATGGCATCTCGTCTGGGGCACCCCACATCTGTGTTCACATGTATGTTTCTGTGCTCATGGAGAATGAAGAAAGAGATGGTGTCACACTTTTACAGTGAATATCTGGTGACTGAGGAGAAAAACTTGAAAGTACGTTTCCTAAGAAGCACGAATATTTGAGCAATTTAAATTTAGAAGGAGGAAATGATAACAAGAACTGCAAGGTGATGGTCAGTGGGTTAATTACAACACAGGCGCGGAGCAAATTCAATTTCCAGAGCAAACATAGCTGCTGCCTTGGAGGGACCTGACAAACTTTCTATAGCAAACACTGGCAAACAAATTTCCTGTTACAATCATGCAGGGTTTTATGGATACAAGTTAGAGGTCTTGGAACCTGAGTGTACATGTAATAATAATTGTTATTACCAGGGACTTCCCCATCCTTCCAACAAGATATCCGGCCAGTATATCAACTTTACAATGGCAGGATGGGAAAAACATGAAAATTGACCTTAAATAGGTCCTTCACCCCATGAATTAATGTTTGTACATTTCTAAAAATAGTGCCTGGCTTACAATAAATAGTGTATAACAGTTTGTTAAGTAAGACACAATTATAAAATAAAATATTTAAAGGATAAACTTTTGATCCTTGTGCCTTTATAGCAACTAATCAATATTCCCCACCCTCTACTTATTCTTTGAAGAAAGGCTGGTGTTTTGGGCTGAACTGTGTTCCCCCAAAATCATAGTGACTATACTGTGTGTGTGTGTTTTTTTTTTGGATTTTTGAGATGGAGTTTCACTCTTGTCACCCAGGCTGGAGTGCAATGGCATGATCTGGGCTCACTGCAACCTCTGCCTCCGGGGTTAAACGATCATCCTGCCTCAGCCTCCCAAGTAGCTGGGATTGTCCAATCTCCCTGCGGTGGGCCCAGACGCTCAGCCTCCATGGGTCTCTACTGTAAAACTGCCTGGCCTGAGAATGCCTATGAGATAGAGAGCAATCAGAAGATACGACTTTATAATAAAGTATTGTCAAGGAACTGGAAGGGAAAAACAAGAGAAAGGAGAAAAAGAAACAATGCGACAGGAAAGAAGTGCTTGCTTGCCTTTTACAAGTGGACAATGGTCACCAAGGCACCCACTACCACGCCAGGTTAATTTTCGTATTTTTAGCAGAGACAGGATTTCACCATGTTGGCCAGGCTGGTCTCAAACTCCTGACAAGTTATCTGCCCTCCTGGCCTCCCAGAGTGCTGGGATTACAGGTGTGAGCCACTGTGCCTGGCCAAATGTGACTATATTTGGAAATAGGGCCTTTATGGAGGTCATTAAGGTTAAATGACTGCAAAATTTTAAAAATAAATTTAAAAAATAAAAAATAAAGAAAATGGTTAAATGAGGTCATAAGGGTTAAGCCCTAATCTGGTAAGACTGGTGTCCCCGTAAGAAGAGGGAGAGACACCCAGGTTGGGCGTACCCGAAGGGAAGGCCACATGAGGACTTTGAGAAGATGGGCAGACAGCCAGCTGCAAGCCAAGGAGAGTGGCTTCAGGGAAAACAACCCTGCCAGCACCTTGATCCTGGGCCTCCAGGCTCCAGAACTGTGAGCGAATCAACCTCTGCTGTTTAAGCCACCACAGCTGCAGTATTTCGTTGTGATAGTCCTACAGACCAAGACAGCTAGCATTCCCAAAAGCACTGAATCAAACTTTTTTTTTTTTTAATACTTCTGTGACTCTGATCTATGGCTTTAACCATAATCTTAACTGAAGCAGAATCAAAGTATTTTGAATTCATCATGTTTTATTTTTCCAGCATTTTGACAGCTCTCCCCAGCTTGATCACTAACTAATAAGACTGAGTTAGACCAAACTGGGTTCCAATTTCCACCATTTCAATCAACCCAATCTCCCTCGAAAGGCTACATTGATTTCATATGCTAATATTTCAGTCACAAAGCGGCTCAGGAGAGGTTTCCTCAAACGGGTCCGTGATGTGGAGCCCACACTGAGCAGGCCTGTGCCTCTGGTTCGTCCCCCTTTGCGGCAGCAGAGGGAGAAGAGTGGCATGCCCACAGCATGAAGGACTAGCACTCTCTGCAGGCTGGGCCAGCCATGGACGTAGTTGGGGTAGGCTCTGGTTCTTGCTGCTGTCCTTCCTAGACAGACACCACTGGGAAAGCAGGCTAAGAACAGGGCTGTTGGCCAGGCACGGTGGCTCACACCTGTAATCCCAGCACTTTGGGGGGCTGAGGCAGGCAGATTACTTGAGGTCAGGAGTTCAAGACCAGCCTGATCAACATGGAGAAACCCCATCTCTATTAAAAATACAAAATTAGCCAGGCATGGTGGCGCATGCCTGTAATCCCAGCTACTTGGGAGACTGAGGTAGAAGAATCTCTTGAACCCAGGAGGCAGAGGTTTCAGTGAGCTGAGATCGTGTCATTGCACTCCAGCCTGGGCAGAAGAGCAAAACTGTCTCAAAAAAAAAAAAAGAAGAAGAAGAAGAAGAAGAAGAACAGGGCTGTTGAGCAGAAAGCACAGAGGTCCTGAATCTGCTGGAAGACAAGCCCAGGCTTGCAGCTAGCCTGCAAGAGGGCTGGGTGGAACATGCCCTGCCAGGGTCGTGCCTTGGCCAGGCCCACGACAGCCTTATTGTAAGAATGCCCCAAATAAGAATGAGCGGATTGTAATCTGGATGAGCCAATGAGTATTATTTTCTCATCGAAAGGTGCTCACAGGTTCTGTCAAAGTCTTCCTTAGAAATGGCACTTAGCTGCCTCACCACCTCCATCCTCCAGCCTGGGCACCCACCAGCTTGGGCACCCAGCAGCCCTGCCCCACAAGCACCATCATCTACTGAGCGTTAGATCTCTCTCCTACACACAATGCGATCTTCCTTAAATTCCAAGTTCTCCATGTTGCCTCCCTAGATCAAGAACTTTAAATGCTTCAGCCCCAGCCTGACACCACAGATTTAGGTGGAGGCCGGGGTCCAGTGCTGCCTGTGCTTGGGCAACAGGGAAGAAAAAGTCCTCATGCAAGTCCACGGTCCACATCTGGGAGCGCTGAGGAGGTGAGCCTGCTGTGTGTCTTTCCTGGTGCCACACGCCGGCTCCTCTGCATTCCTCCGGCGCCCATGTGTGCATTCTCCCATACATGCAGTCTCTCTGACATGCTGAGTCCTCACAGCTTCCCCTTGGGCTCAAAGGGGAATGGTGTCAGGCTTCATAAATGCTCAGCACCGCTGCCCAGGGTGGCATGTGCCACTCAGGAGGCAGGTGACACTTGTCCCCTCATGGTGAATGGCCAGAAAACAGCACACGGAGGGGGAAGCCGCAAGAAATGGGGCCATAGGCACATCTCTGCCGGACAAGCTCTGACCACCGATCAAGACAAGAGTTGTTCCCGGGGAATTCCCAGGCCACAGAATTGGCAGTTCATGCCCGTTTACTGCCACTCGGACTCCTTAACCATCAACTCTGGCCATGTGGAGCCTGTTTACTAAGTGGGTTTGTAAGGTAAAAGCAAGCAAGCCCTGCCAGGGAGAAGGTGCTCATTATCCAACTGTCATGTGGGCCTCAGGAGGGCCTGCAGACTCCAGGGCTGCTCAGAAAGGGTGTTAGCTTCCTCAAGAGGACAGGTCAGGAATGGGAGCCTATCTCAGCCAGATGCAGCAGTCAGCAGGCCTGTGGCCAGGTCACAGGAACCCCTGCACCTGCCCCATGCTCTCCTGGGCTGCTGCACAGGCAGCTAATATTTTCATAACGGTTTTATTGATATATAATTTGCATGTCATAAAACTCGCCCCTTTTAAAAAATTAACATCTTCTTGAATACAAAAAAAAAATCACCCTTTTAAAGAGGATAATTTAATGGCTTTTAGTCTATTCACAGAATTGAGAATCCCTCCCAGTTAGTTCTTTTATGTAATGTTAGAACATTTTCATCCCCTCTAAAAATAAAAACAAAACAAAACACCCATACTCCTCATTCTTTCTTCCCCTAGCCTATAGCTACCACTAATCTATTTTCTGCCTCTGTAGGTGTGCCTATTCTGAGTATTTGATACAAATGGAATCATACAATAGATGCTCTTTTGTGACCACCTTCCTTCAGTGAGTATAATGTTTTCAAGATTCACCTATGTTGCATATGTCACTAATTCATTATGTTTTATGGCTGAATAATATTCTATTTTATAGACATGTCACACTTTATCCATTCATAAACTGATGGATATTTGAGTTGTTTCTGCTTTTTGACTATTATATATCATCCTGCTATGAATATTCATGTATAAGTTTTTGTGTGAACATATGCTTTAATTTCTCTTGGGTTTATACATGTAAGTGAAATTGCTAGGCCAAATGGTAACTCTGTTTAATATTTTCTGGAACTGCCGAAGTGTTTTCTAAAACAGCCACACCATTGCACTTTCCCAGCAGCAGTGTATGAAGGTTCTGGTTTCTCCACAGCCTTCCAAACACTTATGCTGGCCATGCTAGTGGGTGTGAAATGCTATCCAATTGGGATTTTGATTTGTATTTCCCTAATAACTAGGATGTTATTGAAGAAATGCTTATTCAAACCTTTGCCTGGTTTTAATTGAGAATTTTGTCTTCTTACTGTTGAGTTTTAAGAGTGTTTTTAAATATATGTTGGTTGCTAGACCCTCATCAGATACATATTTTGCAAATATTTTTCTCTCACTTTTTTTTTTGAGACATGGTTTCACTCTGCCACCCAGGCTGGAGTACAGTGGCATGATCTTGGTTCACTGCAACTTCCACCTCCCACGTTTAAGCGATTCTCCTGCCTCAGCCTCCTATATTTTTCTCATTTTATGGGTTATCTTTTCACTTTATTGATGGTGTTCTTTGATGCACAAAAACTTTCTATTTGATGACATTCAGCATATCTATTTTTTTTTGTTTTGTTGCTTATGCTTTGGGTGTCATATATAAGAAACCATTGCTTAACCCAAGTTCATGAAGATTTACTCTTATATTTTCTAAGAGTTTGATAGTTTTAGGTCTTGCATTTATGCCTATGATCCATGTAGAAGGAATTTTTGTATATGGTCTGAGGTAGGATATAGCATTATTCTTTTGCATATGGACATCCATTGTCTCATCACCATTTGTTAAAAAGATTATTCTTTCCTTCATCAAATTGTCTTTGCCCACTTGTCAAAACTTAATTTACCATAATTGTAAAGGTTTCTATTTGAACCTTTGGTTCCATTTGATTCCATTTATCTTGTGTCTCTCCCTACATCATTAACACATTGTCTTGATTGCTGCAGCTTTGTAGTATGTTTGCAATAGGGCAGTATGAATTTTCTTTCAAAATTGTTTTGGCTATTCTGGGTCCCTAACTTTCCATATGAACTTCATGTTCAACTTGTCAATTTCTTCAAAAAAGATAGCAGAGATTTTGATAGGGATTGTGAAGAATCTATAGATCAGTCTGGAGAGCATTTCCATCTTAACAATATTAAATGTTCCAATCCATGAACATAGGCTGTCTTTCCATTTATTTCTCTTTAATGTCTTCCAACAATGTTTTATAGCTGTCAATGTACAAGTTTGCACTTCTTTTACTAAATTTGTCTTTATTTTCTTCTTTTTGATGCTGGGCAGCAAATTTTTAAGGAAAAGAAGCAGTAGACATGGACTGAAGGCTGCAAGGATGCAGGTGCTCCCTTCACTCCGCCTGCCAAGCTGCTCTCCTCTTCCAGGTGATGGACAGAGAACAGGGCTTTGCACAATGTCAGATACTCTCCATGACAGCCATTTAGTGGGTGTCAAATGATATTTTATTATGGTTTCACTTGGCATTTTTCCATGACTAATGAGACAAAGCATCTTTTTAGGTACTTCCAAGCCATCCACACTTCCTCATCTGTGAAATGCCTTTTCATATCTTTTATCTATTTTTTTCTATATTCTTATTGATTTTTATAAATTCTTTATGCATTCTGGATACTAATTTATTATTTTATCCTTAACCATGGCTTGTCTTTTTGTTTTGTATTCTAGTTTATAATGATATCATAAAAATCATCAGTATTTTTGTATATGATTTGTGCTTTTGTGTCTTGCTTATAAAACCCTCACTCATTGCAAATTTATAAATATAGTCTCCTGCCATTTCATCTGGAAGTTTCAAATGTGGTTTATTATACTTAGGTCTTTAACCCACATGCAATTTATTTTTGATCATGATTTAAAGCAAAGATCCAATTCTACTCTATTTTCTATATGGATAACCAACTGTTCCAGAAAATTGATTTCCCAGTCCTTACTTTCCCCATGGATCTGCACGCTCTGTCACAAACCAAGTCTGCGTATGTGGGAGGGGCTGCTACTGGGATTTGGTTCCTTGGTCAGTTTTTTCCCTGTGCCAGTGCATTCTGCCTTAATTATGACATCTTGTCATCTGTTAAGCAATGCTTCCCACCTTGTTCTTTATTTTCTAATGGTCGTGGCTCATCACTCTTCCATATAAATTGTAGAATCAGTTTGACAAGTCTCCCCCTAAAAGCTGCTCAGATTTTAGTAGTATTGCAGGAATGTGCATGAATTTGAAGAGAATTGACATTTTTCACATATATTGCTCCATTTATATAAATTTTCTTTAATGGCTTTCTTTGCAAACAATTTTGCCATTTTCTCTATGAAGGACTGCATCCATTTTACTTTTTATTCACAGAAACCTTATGTATTTTGTTGCTATTGTAAGTGAAACTAAAAATATATACATATTGCAAGTTTTTCTTGCTAGGGCATTTTCATTTTGGGAGGGCGCAAACTCTGTAGTGTGAAAAAGAAGCCACTGGCTTGTGTGGCCTGGCAGCTCTGCCTCCCGCTGCACTGGGAGCCCCAGGGTCAGGCCACCCTCATCCCAGCAACTACCCATCCTTGCCTGCTTAGCAGCCAGGGGCCATCTCAGGACAGCCTGACTGCTAGCTTCTCTGACTGTGGCTGGTTACACTTCTTGTTGGGTCGTTGATTCAGTGTGAGGACAGCAGCTCCCAGGGGCCTCTGGGTGCTATAAACTGTGACCAGGAGGTGAATGACAGGGTTTCCCAACAGCAGGTGAGATTCGGAAAAGACCGTGTGGTCAGAGGCACCCGGGAGGAACCCACAGGCCAAGGGACAGAGCAAGTGTGCCATGGGGCCAAGTGTCTACAAGAGCATGCCCTCCTTCCTTCTCCAAGCAGAGGGCTAGGTCACCAACTCTCCTGCCCAGGACTAAGAAGTTCATCAGGATGAAGGACTTACAGTGTTAAAACTGGGAAATCCTAGGCAAACTGGGACAAGCCAGTACCCCCCACAAGAAACATGCACTGAACAAGATGAGTCCACAGAACCAGCTACAAAATTTGTGCAAAGCCTCACATATGGGACCATTTGTGCTGACCCAGGCTTAATCCTATGAAGCCAGCTGGTCCTACTTCTCCCTGCTCTCCAGAAGTGTGATGGCTCATGGGCATGGGTGGGAACAGTGTAAGCCCCACATCCAGATGAAAGGAAGCTTGACGGCTGGAAGAGCAGGTCCCCATGGTGATGGCCCATCGATCCCTGCAGCAGGCCCTGCTGGGACCTGTGCTGCCTCCCATTCCTTGAGTCTCTGAATTAGTCTACCCTTTCTTCCAAGTCCTTCCTGCCAGCGCCCAGGCCCATCTCTCCACTGTGTAGGCCAGTGGTTCTCACACGTAACAAAAGCACCAGAAGACTATATGACAGGCTGTATGCAGCCCAAATGCTAAAACATTTACTTATCTGGTCCTTCACATAAAGCTTGTCAACCCTGGCCTAGAGCAGTGACTCAACACCATTGCAGTCCCACCTCAGAGTGTGGGGAAGAGCCACACTGCAGGGCGCAAAGTGCCAGGCTGCTTCTTGCTGACTGTGGCTGCCAGACCACTCAAAACCCTGGACCTTCCACAGCCTTCTCTGTCACCTCTGCAGGTGTGCTGGCCTCTCTTCCCCCCACCCCACTCTACATTCCTGAGCTCTGCAGGGCTCTGTATCCTCTTACAGGGAGTCATGCTAGGGAAGGGATGGCTGGCAGAGAAAGCCCAACCCAACATCCTTCCGTCCTCCGAGGCTCTGAGAGCCATGCATTTTCATTGATTAACCTGTCTACTGGGGACCCAGGCTAGACCTGCCTCTGGGGGCTTTTCTTTCTTTCATTCATTCTTTTTTTCTTTTTTTTTTTTTCAGTCGGAGCTCTTGTTGCCCAGGCTGGAGTGCAGTGGCTCGATCTCAGCTCACTGCAACCTCTGCCTCCCGGATTCAAGCAATTCTCCTGTCTCAGCCTCCTGAGTAGCTGGGATTACAGGCACTTGTCATCACACCCAGATAATTTTTGTATTTTTAGTAGAGACGGTTTTCACCATGTTGGCCAGGCTGATCCCGAACTCCTGACCTCAGGTGATCCACCTGCCTTGGCCTCCCAAAGTGTTGGGATTACAGGCGAGAGTCACTGCGCCGGGCCTCTCTGGGGGCTTTTCATGAGGGTGTGTAGAATGTCAGTAAAAGGTTTCTTCTTCAGTCTTCGTGCTACATGAGCTGGGCAGGGTGGATGGGGTGTGGGTCCCTTGCTGCCTGTGGCCCTGACTTAGCGCCGTCCCCCTGCCGCGAGGACCTTGCTCTCCCGACCAGCGGAGAGCGGCTCTCTCCTGACAGCAGGGGGCGCGCGCAGCCGTCTCCCCGGAGACTCCCCGCTGCTGGGTCTCGGGACCCCTAGCCGGGCGGAGGGCGGACCACATAGGGCGCCCGCGCCTCCCACGAGCTGCGCAGGCCTCGCATACGGAAGGCGCCCCGGCTGACCGCGCGAATGGCTCGCGCTGCCTCGGACACCCGCTTGCCAGGGACGGGGCATCTCTCCTGGGCCGCTTCATCTCACCGAGAGCGGGATCGGCTTTCCTAGCGGCGGGGAGGACCCGGCCGGGTGTGAAGGCGCAGGACTGGCTTCGCACCCCTCGCCCTGCAAGAGGGTCCCCAGAGGACGCGCCGCAGCGCACTGCTTGCTGCCTGCTAGAGCGACACAAGGTGTCTTCATTCCTCAGGCCGAGGCGGCCGAACGCCTTCGCTTCGGCAGGCAGTGGGCACCAGCTGCCAGTCGCTCGAGCAGCGCCTCCGGGCACGCCCCGCAGTCAGCCGCGCGTCCTCGAGAGGGCGCTGCGAGAGGGCGGCCCGAGAGCCCTGCTAGTGGCCCCCTCAGCGCCGCACGAGGGCCCAGGCTCCAGGGCCGGGACGGAGGGGCCGTCTTCCCCTCTGGGCCGAGGCCGTGGCCGGGCCCTCCCCTCCACGCCAGACCTAGGGCTGGGACCAACGCGCTGGGCCTTCCTGGGCCCACTGTTCTGCGGAGGCCACGCGGCTGGCGACAGCAGCCACCCAGCCCGGAAGCAGCCGTTCCGAGCGCAGGGACACCAAGAGCCCCGCACCCCGCCTGTGCTCTGGCCTTGAGGCTGGGGACAGTGGTGCAGGCAGGAGGGGTCACCAGTGGGGATGCCACTGGAAGGCCTGGACGGTCACACAGACCAGCTGACACACTAAGTGCTGGGTACACAGCAGAACAATGGCAAGGGCTGCTCACACTGCGTTTTAAAAATTTCCTCACCACAAGACAGAAAGTAGGGAAGGGTACCTTGCTTGGCCAAGGCCGCCCTCGCTGAGTGGGCTGGCATTCCCACAACTCCATGAGTCCCCAAAGGGCTTGTCAGAACCCAGCGGCACCCTTGTCCTGGAAACGTCCTGCATCCTCTTCAGGGGCCTTATTTGGAACAGAGATCAGATCAACAGCACTATCACCCTCCCACCTGCCTTCCACATGTGACAGGGTGGCAGGAATGCGGAGCCTGGCAGTGGGGTGGTGGCAGCTCTCGTTCTGCACCTGCCAGTGACAGCCCACCTCCCACTTTAAAACAAGACCTTCCGCGTCCTGATTCCACATCTTCAAAAGGTCGTGGCAATGGAGAATGGGACTTCCCCTGAGCTGTGGCTGTGAACACTTTTCAAGGATAGCTGCTAGGCACCGCCCCACCCCATCCCCCTGCTGTCAGCCCCCACCCAAGCTTCTCCAGACTCTGCCAGGCCCTGCCCGCTTCCCTACTCTCTGTGGCCCTGGAGTGGGAGCCAGCTGGGGGATGCAGGCAGCCTGCTCAGCACCTGCGCTTGCAGGCCCATCCCTGCTGTGAGCAAACAGACCAGTGGCATCCCTGAGAGAGAGATGGACAGCACCCCTGGACAGGAGGGCAGGCATATGGACATCCATTGCTGGAAAAGCTGGGAAGAGGGCTGGCAGGGGAGATGCTCCAGGTGCACCATGTAGGCAGACAAAGCTGCAAGTGATGCTGGTCCCTGAGGTGTCGGGTTTGAGTCATCCCAAAAGGACCCTGTCTAAGAGGGTGGCCTGCCAGGAGGAGCCTTCTGGAGACATAGCAGGGCCAGGAGTTGAGAAACAGGAGGTTGCCCAGAAAGTGCAGATGCAGCTTAGGCGAAGTACGGAGGGGTGAGCTCCGTACCTCCCCAAAGAAGACCACAGATGCCCTAGCCCCTCTCCCCTACGCCATCAGGGCCACCATGAGAGGGATGACATTGAATAGCCAAGACAGAAGCCCTACAGCCTCTGCTAAACAGAAGAGCCTGGACTTTCCCTGTCACTCCATCTGGTCACTGGTCTGCACCATGCCCCATCCCCCCATTGCCTGCACCAGCCTGGTTGAGTCAACCTCAAGAGGCATGAAGGCACACACCTCAAATGCCCTTCCCAGCCTGGGCTGGGCAGGTGAGGCCCAGGAGCTCTGATTGGATAATGGAAAAAACATTCCAATTTTGATTTAAACTGGACTTCACTTCCTTGTATGTTTGGTTTTTCCAACTTTTATAATAGTTTTCAAATCTGCAGAAAAGCTGAGATAGTACAAAAAGCACTAGGACACTGCCCTCCACCCTTTTAAGGAGGTTAAAGACACACACTAACAACTACAAAACACTGCTGAAAGGAATTTTAGAAGAGTTAAATAAGTGGAAAGACCTCTGTGTTCATAGATGAGGAGAGTTGGTATTGTGAAGATGTCCCTAGTGCCCAAAGCGGCCTTTAGATTCAACCCAGTCTCTATCAAAATTCCAACAGCCCGTTTTTCAGAAAAGAACAAGTCCATCCTCAAATGCATATGAAATTTAAAAGACCCCTGAATAGTCAAACAATCTTGAGAAAGAACAAAGAGGACTCACACATCCTCCTATCAAAACTTACTACACAGCCAGCATGATTAAAACAGTGTGGTACTGGCATAAGATTGGCATACAGTACAATGGAATGGCATAAACAGACCAGAAATACACTCAGACATTTACAGACAACTGACTTTCAACTAGAGGACCAAGTCCATTCAAAGAGGAGAGAATAGTCTCTTCCACAAACAGTCCAGAGACAGTTGGATTCCCATAGGAAAATGAATGAAATTGACCTTCTACCTCATACCATAAGTAAAAATTAACTCAAAGCAGACTAACGGAAGCTAAAACCATAAAACTCTTACAGAAAATATGGAGTGAATCTCCATGACCTTAAATTTGGTAATGGATTCTTAGATATAACACCAAAAGCATGAACAACAGAGAAAAAATAAAGTGGACTTCATCCAAATTAAAAACTTCTAGGCATCGAAAGACATTATCAAGAAACCTAAAGGCAGGCTGAGAGTGGTGGCCTATACCTGGTAATCCAGCACTTTGAGAGGCCAAGGCAGGAGGATAGTTTGAGCCCAAGAGTTCAAGATCAGCCTGAGCAACATATTAAGATTCTGTCACTACAAAAAAAAAAAAAATGTTTCTAATTAGCTGGACATGATGATGTGCTCCTACAGTCCCAGCTACTGGAGAGGCTGAGGCAGGAGTATTGCTCGAGTCCAGAAGTTTAAGGCTGCGGTGAGCCATGATTGTGCCATTGCACTCCAGCCTCAGAATGGAAAGAAGGCAGAAAGAAAGAAAAATAGAAAGAAGGACAGGAAGGAAGGGAGGGACGGAGGGAGGGAGGGAAAGACAGCTGTCAGCTGAATGGAAGAAAATATTTACAAATCATAAATCTGATAAAGTTTAATATTCAGAATACATAAAGAACTCTTATACTTAAAAACTAAAAGACAACCCAATTTCAAAATGGACGTAGGGCTGGGCGCTGTGGCTCATGGCTATAATCCCAGCACTTTGGGAGGCTGAGGTGGGTGGATCATGAAGTCAGGAGTTTGAGACCATCCTGGCCAACAGGGTGAAACCCAGTCTCTACGAAACATACAAAATATTATCTGGATATAGTGGTTTGTGCCTGTAATCCCAGCTGCTCGGGAGGCTGAGGCAGGCGAATCCCTTGAACCTGGGAGGCAGAGGTTGCAGTGAGCAGAGATCACGCCATTGCACTCCAGCCTGGTAACAGAGGAAGAGTCGGTCTCAAAAAAAAAAAAAAAAATAGATGTAGAACTTAAATAGACATTTCTCTAAAGTAGAGGTCCAAATAAGTAGCAAGGACATAAAAACATGCTCAACATTATTAGTCATTAGGGAAATGCAAGTCGAAACCACTATGAGAGGCCAGGTGCGATGGCTCACGACTGTAATCCCAGCAGTTTGGGAGGCCAAGGTGAGTGGATCACCTGAGGTCAGGAGTTTGAGACCAGCCTGCCCAACATAGTGAAACCTTGTCTCTACTAAAAATACAGAAATTAGCTAGGTGTGGTGTCAGATGCCTGTATTCCCAGCCACTTGTGAGGCTAAGGCAGGAGAATCGCTTGATCCTGGAGGCGGAGGTTGCAGTGAGCCGAGATCACACCATTGCACTCCAGCCTGGGTGACAAGATCAAAACTCCGTTTCAAACAACAACAACAAAACCCAAAAAGCACAATGAGATTCCATTTCATCCCTGCTAGGATGGCTATAATTTAGAAAGGGAAAATAAATGTTGGTAGGGGTGTGGAGAAATCGGAACCCTGATATATTGTTGGAAAACTGTGCACCTGCTGTGAAAAACAGTTTGACACTTCCTCAAAAAGTTAAACATAGAATTACCATATGACTCAGTAATTCCACTCCTAATACCCCAGAGAATTAAAAACAGGGGCTCGAACAGATCCTTGTGTGTTAACATTCATTGCAGCAATATTCACAATAGCTAAAAGATGGAAGGAATTCAAGTGTCCATAGACAGATGAATGGATAAGCAAAATGTGACACAGACATACAATGGAAAGTTATTCAGCCTTAAAAAGGAAGGAAATTCTGGCTGGGTGTGGTGGATCACGCCTGTAATCCCAGCACTTTGAGAGGCACAGGCAGGTAGATCACCTGAGGTAATCGGATCACTTGAGTGGTTCGAGATCAGCCTGATTAACATAGAGAAACCCCATCTCTACTAAAAATACAAAATTAACCAGGTGTGATGGCGCATGCCTGTAATCCCAGCTACTCAGGAGGCTAAAGCAGGAGAGTCACTTGAACCCAGGAGGTGGAGGTTGCAGTGAGCTGAGAGCATGCCATTGCATGCCAGGATAACAGGAGCAAAATTCCATCTCAAAAAAGAAAAAAAAGAAGGAAATCCTAACATATGCTACAACATGGATAAATCTGGAAAACCTTATGCTAAGTGAAAGAAGCCAGACAGAAAAAGACAAATATTGTAGGATTCCACTGACATGAAATATCTAGAATAGGCAAATCGTTGAGGCAGTCAGTAAGTAGAGGTGACCCGGGGCTGCAGGAAAGGGGAGATGGGAATCATTGTGTAAATGGGTACAGAGTTTCTATTTGGGGCAATGAAAAGGTTTTGGAATCATATACTGGTGATGGTTGCACAGCATTGTGAAAATAATGCCACTGAATTGTATACCTAAATATTGGTGAAATGGTAAATTTCATGTTTATATATATTTTACTACTATAACAAATATCAAGAATAATTGGTGGCCCATGTAGGAAGGTGGGAGAGAGTGATGAGAGGGGCCAGAGAGCCCTCGAGGTCAGGGGTCATTGTCCTGCCAGGGCTCCCGGCTATCTCATAGGAAAGTTCTTGCTGCACAAGCAGGCCTGGGTCTGGAGCCTCTGGCAGAGGCTGGCCACAGTGAGGCCTGTGTGGAGGTGACAGGCTTGTCTCTGCCCGCCACACAAGGCAGATGTGTAGGGGCAGCAGGAGCCCAGCTCATGCCAGGGCCCTGAGGGCAGGACTCTATATGTGAGAGCACAAAGCCCTGTGATTTGGGCAGCCTTGGGGATGATGCTGGGGGCAGGGCATTATATAAGAGAGGAGTCTTCAGAAGACCTGTCCACCCAGAGCTGATCTACATGGGTCTGCACAAGCTGAGAACTGCAAGGCACAGCACACTCGTACAGCATGGCTCGGATAAGCCTTGGGGTCCTGGTATAGTCCCAGGAGAGGAGGAGGGCAGGACCTGGCTGTTGGTTTCTCCCACCTGGTAAGCAGGCACACGTGTGACCTTTACCGTACGTACTCTCCTGCGCCTGCTTTTCCCAAAGCAGCTCTCACCTATCACAGCTGTGGTGGCCTGGGAATAAAACTCATGGAGAGGCTGGGTATCTCCATGGTAGCTCCCACCTGTAATCCCAGTATTTGGGAGGCCGAGGTGAGAGGATCACTTGAGCCCAGGAGCTTGAGACCAGCCCAGGCAACATAGCAAGGCCTCGTCTCTACAAAAATTAAAAAAAAATTAGTCGGATGTGGTGGCACACACCTGTAGTGTCAGCTACTTGGGAGGCTGAGGCAGGAGGATTTCTTGAGCCTGGGAGGTTGAGGCTGCAGTGAACCATGATCATGCCACTTACTAACTCAGCATGGGCGGTAGAGCAAGACTTTGTCTAAAAAATAAAATAAAATATAAAGAATTAATATCTATCTTTCAAAAATCCTTCCAGAAAGCAGAAAAGATCTGGAATAGTCAAAACAACCTTAAAGGGAAATCAAGTTGGAGAATTCACGCATCCCAATTTCTAAACTTTATACAAAGGTACCATAATAAAGTCAGAGTGGTAATGACACGAGGCTAGGCGTGCATATCAAGGGAAGTGAACGAAAAAGTCGGGGGCAAACTCTTGCATTTATGGCCAATTGATCAAAAAGGATACTGTGATGGCTAATTTTAGGTACCATCTTAAACTAGGTAAAGTAATACCCAGAAGACTGGTAAAGCACTGATTTCTGGGTACACCTGTGAGGTGTTTCTGGAGGAGATCAGCACTTGAATCAGGGGACTGAGTAAGGAAGATCCCTACTCACTCAATATGTGCAGGCTACTTCCAACCAGTTGAGATCCTGGAGAAAAGAAAAAGGCAGAGGAACGTGAATTTACTCAATCATCTGGAGCTGGGACAGCCATCTGCTCCTACCCTTGGACATCAAATCCCTAGGTTTTCTGCTCCTTGCACCAGCAGCCTCCCAGTTTCACAGGGCTTCGGCCACTAGCAAATGGCATGTCATGGGACATCTTAGTCTCCATAATCATTGAATCCAATTACAATAATAAATATCTCTCAATGTACATCTATCAATCTGTCCATCTGTCCATCTCTCCCCCTGCCACCCCATCATCTCCTATTGCTTCTGTTTCCCTGGAGAATTCTTACTAATAAGAATTTTTACTTGATTTTAGTACTGAGAATAATTCTAGAGGAAGAGAATTTTATGGATGAGTTTTCTGAATTGGTTTTGGGGTTTCTGGAATTGGCTTCCTAATCTGTTTAGATTTAAAGATGCTAAGAACTCTATTCCAGTAGTAAAGAATGTACTGGCAGTCCATAATATAAGCTGTTTATAGAGATATGCAGAATGTCTGCATTGGATATTCCTTATCTGACACTTATAAAAGGCAAGTTAAAGGTCCCTGTATTTGATGCTTTCAAACATTTTTGGAAAACTAAGGAATATAATGGCTGGACAAAGGGTGAAAGAAAAGGTTGTACCCAGGGATTCAAATTCCCAGTTCAAGCACTGCATGAATGAATGACCTGAAAGCTTCCAGATGTGCCCTGAAGGAGAGTCTCACCCTCTGTAGCCACAGGGTGAAAACTGATGAAAATCAATCGCAAGTCCTCACCATGTGATTGGCTGAATTACAACAAAAGCTGAACTCCCAGCCTCCAGGATGTCTGCTATTAAAGTGAGGGTATTGACTGGGAGAGGATGAGAACCTGTAAATTGTGATGGGGGTTTATGGGAATATCCTGATGAAACTGGGAGACATTGAGCTCCTAAATTCTGATGGATCCTCTTTGCCCATGGAAAGTGTCTTCCCTTCCCCAGCCAAACTGGCCTCGCCGTCCCCAAGGGCAGCAACCTTCACACTCTTGGTGGTATTGGCCTTGGCCTGAGGGGATGAACCTGCATTGCTGGAGGAAATGGTAAAGACTTCCCCTGAAGCAGCTGTCATGCAAGACAATGCTGAGTTTCCTTAGGACCCACCCGTCTTTACTATACCTACAACTGGACTCAGGTCCCAGCAGGCCCCCAAAGGTGAGGACATAGCAGGACCCAGGAGGAGGTGTGCCACACTCCAAAAGAACTACTTGAGTTTTCTAATTCATACAGGCAGAAATCCAGGAAATGTGTGGAAATGGATGCTAAGGAAACATAAAACATGCAGGATAATGGTGGAAAGAACATAAAGTCAGATCAGGCCAAATCTATTGATGTGGGACCACTAAGCAGAGATTCTGCACTGAATGCTATAGCCCTGGGCATGTGAAAAAGAACTAATAGTTTGGTTGATTGGAGGAAACACGGATCAAAAGGTGGGCTACCATGAGCAAGTTGAAGGTGCCAGATATCCCTTGTTTTAATGTAGAGAAAGAGATTTAAAGGCTTGAAGAGATTGGAATTAGAGTGGACTTGTCATTTTAGACCCACTCACCCACACTAATCCAGAAGACACACCTTTTACCAATACTGTAAGAAACAGGTTGTGAGGGGAGCCCCAGCATCCTTGAAGGGCTGTTTCATTGCTCTTCTGTCTGGCCAGAACTTCCAGTGGGAACCCCAGTCACTCACTTGGAAAATTAAATGCAATGAGAGCAATTGGATCTCAGGGTGGGAGGAGCCGAGAGGGGAACTCAACCCTAAGGCAAGGTGGGCATGATTACCATAATGGACAGGAGAGTCAAAGTAATAATCAGAATAGTCTGACTTGTGTGAATATGCGATGTTGGATAGTTGATCATGGCATTCCTCTAAGTGAAACAGATAGGAAGCTTATGTTGAAGTCAACATTAAAACATAGAGACAAATCTCTAAATTTAACATCTTATTTGGGATACAAGAATTGCAATATGGGCCATACACACAGACCAGGTGTTTTGCAATATGTCCAAAGAATAAAGAGCAGGTTGGGGATCTTATAAAAATAGAGGAATGTTGCTTGTGGTCTTCAGAGAAAGTTTATTCAAAGTAAAGCTTTGGGAACTGGCAAGCTGCTTGGTTAGCAATGGCAGTGAGCACAATTAGTCTTGCATTTGCAGCAAGGTATTCCAGAAACTATAGACAAAACTGGTCTCAGGTTACAATAGACAGTTTTGGCTGCTGGACTTGCAGAAAATTGCATCTCTGAAGCAATGTTATGTATCCTGAGTGTTTCTCCCTCCTGGGCCCTCAACTCAGATTTAGTTGGGTGTGACAAGAATCACACATTTATGATCGACTTCATACTTACTAATTCTTAGTCTGTATAAGCGGAAAACTTCCAGGTCAATTAACAAAAGCCTAATTTGAATCATGAAAACAGAACATCATGTTCCATCAATCAATTGCCAGACTTGAGCCAGCTTGGAGACCTAGGAGCCCTTAAGTGCAGGGGAAGCACAGTCCCCTCCAGAAAAGATTCTGTACGCTATCAAAAATCTCTACTGTTCATCTTTCTCCCAGCCTTCCCCATGGGGACCTTTGCCCTTTTATCAGGGTCATTGTGTACTAGGAAAAAGAAAATAATCAGACCCCTCAGGGACTACTAGACACTGGCTGTAAACTGACATTAATTCCAGAAGACCAGAAGCATCCCTGTGGCCCTCCAGTTAGAGTAGGGGCTTACGGAGGTCAGGTGGTCAAGAAAGTTTTAGGTCCATCTCACAGTGGGTCCACTGGGTCCCCAGGCTGAGTCTTTGGTTATTTCCTAAGTTCCAGAATGCATAATTGGAACATGCTGTCATGTGTCACTGAAAAATGGGGATACAGTCTGGGAAGTGCATCATTAGGCAATTTAGTCTTTGTGCAAACATCCTAGAGCGTATTTACACAAATCTAATTGGTATAGCCTCCTCCACACTAAGCTGTATGGTATAGCCTATTGTTCCTAGGCTACAAACCAGTATAGCAGGTTACTGTACTGAGTACTGTAGGCAAATGTAGCACAGTGATATCTGTGTATCTAAACATAGAAAAGGTATAGCAGGTCCAGCGCAGTGGCTGACCCCTGTAATCCCCGCACTCTGGGAGGTTGAGGTGGGCAGATCACCTGAGGTCAGGAGTTCAAGACCAGCCTGGTTAATATGGTGAAAGCCCATCTCTACTAAAAATACAAAAATTAACCGGTGTGGTGGCAGGTGCCTGTAGTCCCATCTACTCAGGAGACTGAGGCAGGAGACTCACTTGAACCTGGGAGGCAGAGGTTGCAGTTAGCCGAGATCACATCACCGCACTCCAGCCAGGGTGACAGAGTGAGACTCTGTCTCAGAAAAAAAAAAAAAAAGCTGAGAGTAGTGGCGGGCGGATCATCTGTGGTCAGGAGTTTGAGACCAGCCTGACCAACATGGAGAAATCTCGTCTCTACTAAAAATACAAAATTAGCTGGGTGTGGTGGCACACACCTGTAATCTCAGGTATTTGGGAGGCTGAGGGAGGAGAATCACTTGAACCCGGGAGGCAGAGGTTGTGGTGAGCCGCGATCACACCATTGCACTCCAGCCTGGGCAACAGCAGCAAAACTCCATCTCACAAAAAAAAAAAAAAGAAAAGAAAAGGTACAGCAAAAGTATGGTATTATAATCATACTGGACCACCAACATATATGCCGTCCATCATTCAACAAAATGTTGTTTGGTGCATGGCTGTGCTTAGCAGCTAGCAGAGTCACATGTCAGTTTGCTGACCTGTGGAATAGGGACTATTCTGGTAGGTAAATCCCAATGAAAGCCTACGGAAGCTACACTCACCTAAGAAAATACCCAGGAAAATCAAAAGCATTGCTGCATTCTAGAGAGATTGCAAAGATTAGGAGATGAGCACCACCATCAGGGACTTGAAGGATGCAAGAGTGGTGATTCCCACCACATCCCCATTCAACTCTCTTATCTGGCCTGTGCTAAGGAGGCATAAATCTCAGAGAATGACAGTGGCTTATTACCATAAGCTTAACCAAGTGTTGACTCCAATTGCAGCTGTAGCTGTGATTTCATTGCTTGAGCAAATGAACACATAAGCAGCTGTTGATCTGACAAATGCCTTTTTCTCCATGTCCGTCCACAAGGCTCACCAGAAGCACTTTGCTTTCAGCTGGCAAGGCCAGCACCACCCCTCCACAGTCCTACCTCAGAAGTGCATCAACTCTACAACCCTATATTATAATTCAGACTGCAGGGATTTCAATTTCCTTTCCCTCCTACAAGACGGCACACCTGGTCTATCATGACGTTGATGACCTGGTGCTGATTGGATGGTAAGTGAGAAACAGCAACTACTCTTGACTTACTGGGGCCAGCAGCCACAGCCGGGCAGGTCCCAGAGACAGCATGGACTTCATTAGCAGGGACATGGACACATCTTGCTTTTTCTTTGTGGTATAACCTACTGTTCTGCTTCCTCGCCAACACTTCAGTGAAGTCCATATTGCTTATGAATGATCTGAGTTGCTGCTGTGCTTGTGTTTCAGATGGACCCCTACTGAGTCTGATCCCACCGAGACCCTGTGACCTTCTGGGTCCCCTTGCCTCCTGCTGGATCTGATGCTTGCAGGCACTCAGCAGCGTTACTCCATTGGAAGCATGAATGAACGAGTGAACAAACATAGAAACAAACAGATCGCCACTTCTTAATGTCTTCCATTTCTCCTCCAGAATCTGCCTGTAGAGAGCAGGCTTCCTTGGGCAAGATTAGGACAGAAAGACCTGCAATCTTGCCGCTGCCAGGACACCTTCCTCTTCTACTTTGCCCAAATCACCTTCTGCTCACTTCCAGCAAGAGGGTGGAGGTCACCTTTCCCAGGCACTCTGCATTCCAATGAGAAGGGAATGCCTGGCCATCAAGTGCTTATGTGTGCTAGACACCTTGCTAGCTGCTTTACCTACTTTCTTCATTTAATGCTCACAACAATAAATTATGCAAGATGGTCACTCGTATGTCCTCAGGTACAGATTGAGAGAGTTTAAGTGACTTGGCTAGGGCCACACAGCAAGGAAGTGCAGATCCAGGAACAACTGAGACCCCACTGTTCCAGAGCTCTCCACTGCGCTCCAGTTTTTGGAAGACCTCAAGCCCCTCAAGGCTTCATGTGTAAGTCTCTAACAGTGGAAGTTTAGGCCCTGGTGGGCATGGGTGCAGGGAGAGTGTTTCAGACAGTACCTCTCCCTGGCTGGAAACTCAGCTCATCTTGCGTTTCACCGTGAAGACTAGGAAAGTGCTGGGAGCATTGTTCTGGTGTTAAAGTGGGTGGAAGAATTGGCTGCCTTCTCTGCTGAGGACAGGTCTAGTCAGGCACTCAGAGGAGGAGCCGAGAGGCCACTCCCAGACACACCCACCCTCAGCCTGCACTGGCTGGCCGCCAGGAGAGGCTATGGCTGACTTGCACTGAGGTGGCCTTGCCCAGGCAGGCCTAGCCAGAAGGGAGGGTCCTGCAAGCACCCACAGCCTGGCCCTGGGAGGGACTGCACTCTCTTGGTTGGGGTACAGGGAGTCCCCTCCCCCACAGCTCCCAGAATTATCCCCATTTCTAGACAAGCACCACCCCCCTCACACACACGTGAGCCCCTGCTGAAAGCATGTGCTGCCACACCCATATTTTGTGTAACACACCCATCACATGTGTCTCACACGTGCGGCCACTGTCTTATGCAAGGACCTTCAGCCTCACCTAAAAATCAACTCAAACTATTGCAAGAAAAGTAAGGCTTTGGTGGAACCTGAATATGATGGTGCCTGACAGACAGCCCCAGTCTGCACTAGCCCCCACCTGCAAAGGAACTGGGCTAGGTAGGCTCTGGGCTGGGACAGAGGAGGAAGGCAGAAGAGAGCCAGGAGGCGGCACCAGGCACACGCTTGGGAGAGGAGCGCTCTGGCGCCTCTGGGAAGAAACTCCTCAGTGCTCCCCTGGGAAGTCTCCCCTCGGTCTCAAGTCCCCTGGGGAGGAGGATGGGCCTCCGCAGGGTGTTCTCAGCCTGTTCTCTGCTCTCTCAACACACTCCCAAGATCCACACACCCACCTTTCTTCTCTGCACCCTGAGGATGCACTGACAGCCACAACGGCCACAGCGAGCCTGTTTCTAGTGGAAACACAGAGCTGAAGGTGGAAAAGAAAGAGAATCACCACCCAGCCTTCCCAGCAGTGCTCCGAAAGGCTCTGGAGCAGGTTTTCTTCCTGGTGTCCCGGCTCACGGGCTGATTTTGGCTTGTTTCTCCCATGGGTTTACCCAGGCAGCCTCTGCTGGTGTTGAACTTGTCCCCATCCCCACTGCCTCCTAGCTGCCGGACAGCCCTTCTGCAGTTCGTAGCCCACCACAAACTCAGTTCAGCCCCAATCTGCCTCTGTGGATCACTCCTTGATAAGACATTGGCACTTCCTCAAAATACTGTACACAGATACCATATGGCCAGCAATCCCACTCTGGGTATATACCCAAGAAAAATGAAAACATGGCCATGCAAAGCCTCATACACAAATGTTCATAACAGCATTTCTCATAATAGTCAAAAGGTGGAAACAACCCAAATGTCCATGGACTGATGAATGGATAAACAAAACATGGTCTCTCCAAACAATGGAATATTATTCAGCAATAAAACAAATCAAGTCCTGACACATACCCCTCACTCAAGGCACAGTCTAAAGGCTTTGCAGTGCCTACAATTCCTTGCATGATCTGTTACAAACATTTGTTTGCATCTCAGACCCAGGCCCTTGGCTCACTCCCATGTAGCCACTGGACATGGCAGGCAAGCTTCGACACCAGGTTTCTCACACTGGCTATCCCTCTTCCTGGAATGTCCTTCCCCTAGGACCTTTCTGACTTGCTCTCTCACCTATTACGTGCCGAAAAATAAAGCTGACGTTCCCTTCACTCCTATGCAGGGAGGTGCTCTCCAGCTAGCAAAAAATACAGACAGCAAGCAGTGTCTTCAGAGCACAAATCTGTAATGTCAGAAATTGAAAAATATAACTAGAGTAAATCAGTCCCTTAGTATACTGAGTCCCCATGTCCCTCACCAAATTTATTTTTGTAAATCTATAAATCTTTTTTATGCATCTAAAGAGAATAGACTTTAAATACATGACAGCATCTGCCTTTGAGCTGAGGGAAGAGAAATGGATATTCAGGATAAAGGGGAAAGTAATACATAAACTAATCTAAAAGAAAATAAAGAAAATGCACAATAATTTTTTTTTGAGACGGAGTCTAACTCTGTCTCCAGGCTGGCGTGCAATGGCACAATCTTGGCTCACTGCAACCTCTGCCTTCCTGGTTCAAGCAATTCTCCTGCCTCAGCCTTCTGAGTAGCTGGGACTACAGGCACACACCGGCTAATTTTTGTATATATATATTTTTTTAATAGAGATGGGGTTTCACTATGTTGGCCAGGATGGTCTCAATCTCTTGACCTCATGATCCACCTGCCTCAGTCTCCCAAAGTGCTGGGATTACAGGCGTGAGCCACCATGCTCAGCCCAGCCAATTAGTAATAATTTAAATTAATGGAAAAAAAAATAAGAGAGTGTTCTTGTCACGTTGATGGTAGTATTCTGTGCCCCTGAACTGAGAAGTGTGAATAATTCAATTCCCTGCATCTCAAGTGCCCCTCCCCACCAAAAAAGATGAAGAAACAGGAAAGACACTGCTGAACATCAAGTTATTCCTAGAGGAAGGATTTAAGATACAGATGAAAAGATGTAAAAAAAACCTTTCCAAACTGATCGACACTCTCATTATAAAAAAAGAAAAAGAAAAAAGAAAGAGCGAAAGAAAGAAAAAAAAAGAATGAAAGAGAAAAAGAAAGAGGAAGAGAAAGAGGGAGAGAGAATGGGATTCTTGTTCCATTTCCCAGGCTAGAATGCAGTCTAAAAACGGATATTAAAAACCTCTTTGATGCCAATAATTGTGCTTAACAATGGAGACAGGAAGGAATAAGGGATGAAAATAACAAACAAGCAGCCAACCAATATTTTATTTAAAACTGTGAGATGCTATGCAATTGCTGAGCAGTGATTTACTTCCAATTATGTGGTCACTTTTAAAATAGGTGTCATGTGATACTGAGAAAAATGTATGTTTTGTGGATTTGGGGTGGAGAGTGCTGTAAATATTTGTTAAGTTTACTTGTTCCAGGACTGAGTTCAAGTCCTGGATATCCTTGTTAATTTTCTAGCTTGTTGATATGTCTCATATTGACAGTGTAATGTTAAAGTCTCCCACTATTATTGTGTGGGAGTCTAAGTCTCTTTGTAAGTCATTAAGAACTTGGCTTATGTATCTGGGTGCTCCTGTAATAGGTGCGTATATATTTAAGATTGTTAGCTCTTCTTGTTGCATTGATCCTTTCACCACCATGTAATGTCCTTCTTTGTTTCTTGTGGTCTTTGTTGCTTTAAAGTCTGTTTTATCAGAGATGAAAATTGCAGCTTCTGGTTTTTTTTCCTCTCTCCATTTCGTTGGTAAATCTTCCTCTATCCCTCTGTTTTGAGTCTTTGTGTATCCTTGCAGGCGAGATGGGTCTAGATATAGCATACCAATGAGTTTTAGCTTTTTATCCAATTTGCCTATCTGTGTCTTTTGATTGGGGCATTTAGTCCATTTAAATTTAGGATTAATATTGATATATGTGGTTTGATACTGCCATTTAATTGTAGCTGGCTGTTTTGCCCATTAGTTGATGTAGATTCTTCATTATGGTGATGCTCTTTACCTTTT
>CAUYQU010058810.1:0-27555 GCA_963574635.1 Cheracebus regulus | reverse complement strand
ACTGAATAAAGAAAATGTGGCACATATACACCATGGAATACTATGCAGTCATAAAAAAGATGAATTCATGTCCTTTGCAGGGACATGGACAAAGCTGAAAACCATCATTCTCAGCAAACTGACACAGGAACAGAAAACCCCACATGTTCTCACTCATGAGTGGGAGTTGAACAATGAGAACACTTGGTCACAGGAAGGGGAACATCACACACCAGGGCCTGTTGGGGGTTGGGGGTTAGGGGAGGGAGACCATTAGGAGAAATACCTAATGTAGATAACAGGTTGATGGGTGCAGCAAACCACCGCATGTATACCTATGTAACAAACCTGCATGTTCTGCACATGTACCCCAGAACTTAAAGTATATATATATATATATATATATATATATATGAGTTAGTACAATTAAACTACTGCCTAGCTGCTCAGCCCTGTGTCAGATGGTGAAGATTCAAAATTAAAAGACATGGCCTCTGTGCTCAAGGGCTCCCAGTCTAGGCCACTTTAACTCAGAAGAATTTGAAATGACCCTTCAAATCCACTCTTCTCTCACCACTGACCTCAACTGATGGGTAGCAGCCTGCCATCAGACAGGGTACACGTGTGATGAAGGATCAGGCAACTTACCTTTTATTCCTCCTTGATGTTGTGTGCCTAAATCTTGGGTGCACGGTATGTGTCTGCAAGCCCTTTTACATTTTCATCCACATCAGTATTCGTTTTTGCTTCTCAGCTAAATTCTCAAAAATGAGAAGGAAGCATGCTTATTCATTTACATTGCTGTGTGCAAGGATCTGCTCAACCGAACACCTGGGTCATATTTCGCTAACGATGTTGATGTCGATGTTGACAAAAGCTTGATAACTCTGTAACTATGTAATATGCCCTATTTTTAAAAGAAAGCTTGGCTGGATCCCAACTAAAGCCACAGACAGAATTCAGAAGAGGGTTCTTTTAAGAAAATAGTGAAAGAAAAAGATTTGCAAACCACCAGATGAGAGAACAGTATTCATCCTGGCAGTTCTGTCTGCCTTTGGTACTGTTCAGGTCATCCCCTGAATGACACGATGTCCCTGTAGATCTCATCCCATCTGCTTCTGTTTGTCATGGCCCAGGGCCCATCAGTCCCTCAATGCTAGCCTTCCTGCCTCCCAGGCAGGTCTGGGCTTCTGTGAGTCACCCTCACAGCAGCCGTGACCCATACAACATCTCAGAGTTTCTCAGCACAACAATTCATCATGTGCCTCAGTGTTCATCCAGCAATGTCAGGAAGAAACAGCAGGATATTGTTCTATGCCTAATCAGAAGCTGTCCTGCAAAACAACAGTGCAGTGGAAGATGAAATTTGCTTCCCAAGCTAAAGCCAAACAAATGCAATCTTGAGATATTTTGTTGGTCAAAATAAACTTTTTTTTTTTTTTTTTTTGAGATCAAGTTTCACTCTTGTTGCCCAGGCTAGAGTGCAATGGTGCGATCTTGGCTCACTGCAACCTCCACCTCCCTAGTTCAAGTGATTCTTCTGTCTCAGCCTCCCGACTGGCTGGGATTACAGGCATGTGCCACTATGCCGGGCTAATTTTGTATTTTTAAGGAGAGACGGGGTTCCTCCATGTTGGTCAGCCTGGTCTCAAACTCCCAACCTCAGGTGATCTGTCTGCCTCAGCCTCCCAAAGTGCTGGGATTACAGGCATGAGTCACTGTGACTGGCCTTTTTTCTTTTTTGAGATAGGGTGTCACTCTGTCACCCAGACTGGGGTGCAGTGGCGGGATCACCACTCACTGCAACCTCTGGCTCTTGGACTCAAGCAACCCTCCCACCTCAGCCTTCCAAGTAGCTGGGACTACAGGCATACACCACCACACCTGGCTAATTTTTGTATTTTTTTGTAGAGATAGGATTTTGCCATGTTGCCCAGGTTTGTCTGGAACTCCTGGGCTCAAGCAATCCACCCTTCTCGGGCTCCTAAAGTTCTGGGATTATAGGCATGAGCTACTGTGCTGTGCCTAAATGCTTTGGTATCAGAGACAGCACTGATACCCTGGAAGCCTCTCATAGAGGGCTTCTCTACTCCTGAGACCAGCACAGATATTTAGCTGGTGTGCAGGATAAAAACAACCCCATCCTACCTGCTTCCCTGCACCCTCTCATCTATGGAAGCTCTAAGGGAAGGGACTGGTTTGGCTTCCCCTTTGATAGAACAGGCAGCAGTGACACAGCCCATTTAGTGATAGAAGAGTCTCCAGATCCATTTCTTATTCTAAGACCTCTGGTAGCTTCACAGCTTCCTCTGAAGTTTGCCTGGTCATTTCCCCATCTCTGGCCTGAGATACTCCAGCTAAACAATGCAATGGGAAGTATTTTGGCAGCCTTTGTATCTCTGTGTACCTGAAAGGTGTGCCCTCCTTGGCTGGGAAGCTAGAAATACCAGCTCGTGGGAGCTGGGACGAGCTAGGACCACTTTCTCTGAAGATGTTGCAAATGTAAGGCAAGGACATTGAAAACCAAATTCTAGAGGATACCAAGCAGAGACAAGCATGAAAAAGAAAAGAAAGATGACGAAGACTGGCACATAACATAAAATTGGTAGAATGGGCCGGGCGCGGTGGCTCATGCCTGTAATCCCAGCAGGCTTTGGGAGGCTGAGGCGGGCAGATCACGAGGTCAGGAGTTCTAGACCTGCCTGGTCAACATGGTGAAACCCCATCTCTACTAAAATTGGTGGGTGCCTGTAATCCCAGCTACTCAGGAGGCTGAGGCAGAAGAATTGCTTGAACCTGGGAGGCGGAGGTTACAGTAAGCCGAGATCGCGCCACCGCACTCCAGCCTGGGCAACAAGAGTGAAACTCTGTCTCAAAAAAAAAAAAAAAAAAGAATTGGCAGAATGACACTGCTTCCCAAGAGGGGATTATTATGCCACTGGTTCTCATCGGGGGCCAAATGCCGTCTGTTGGAGTGTGAAGATGTTGCAAATGTGTCCACAAACTTGAGTCTCTTCTTTTTACTTGATTGAGTTTCCATTTGAGAAACAGAGGAAAGAGGATGGCTTGTATGGGCATGTGTGAGAGAAAGATGTGGATGTGAAAGGAAGAAATTCTCCAACTAAAAACTGAGATTTGCCACCAGCCAGAAAAACGTTAGTTAAGTATCACCCCGGGCCACCTAATGCTAGGTCCTTAGAGGTCCTGTGGAACAGTTTTAAACCGACAGCTTCTTGTTCACCCAGACATGTATTTCATATTCCTCAATTTCTAGCCAAAGAAGGGAAAGGTGTGGACCCGGTAGGCCTGTAGAGAGCCTGGAGGCACTTGAGTGCCTCAATCAGAGGCACTTGAGTTCCATGCTGGCTCAGGCACCAACAGTGTAATCTGTCTTTCACCTGGTCTCTCTTGGAGCCCCTAGACCTGCTGAAAATAATATCTTAGAGTTTTAGGGTGCTTTGTGGCGGCAGTAGCTGAGGGAATGGAAATTTGGAGAGCAAGAACCACACCACAGCAATCTGTTGGCCAAGCCACAGTGCAGACTGCCTTCAATGCCAGTCAAATAATCATTTCTTACTAACGCTTCCTTGTGAGTCACCTGCTGACTGTGGCCTGCCACTTCAGCAACACTGGTGGGAGCAGGTGGTCTAATGTGCTGAGAGCTTCACAGAGTAGCACTTGAACTGAGAAAACTAGGGTTTGAGGGGGAAGATACTGTAGTTACGGATTCATATTTCTGCTTCTCCGATTAGATTACAGGGCTCTCTAGGGCAAGGACTGTACTTTTGAAGCCCCAAGGCCTAGCCGAGGGCTTGGCCCATGGAAATGCTCAATAAATGTTTGTGAATAAGGGAGATGGAGGGAAAGAGGGAGTGGGTCCTCTCCAAGATCACACTGCAGACCTCCCGCAACAGTGGAGGCATGCGGGCCACGTCCCCCTCAGCGTCCAGCTCTAGTGGAGGTTCTTTTGTGGGTCAGGCTAGTTATCTCTATTTCCCAGAAAGTGTCACTTACACTGTCAGACCCCAAGGCCTCTGCTGTTCCACAGCAGGGCCCAGGAAGGCCCCCCGATCTGTAATGTGAACAGCATCAGAGCACCCAAGATTGTCTTTATCTCAACTCTCCTGCTTAGGGTGCTAAGCCTGGGGTATCCACTCAGGTGGTCTAATGTGCTGAGAGCATCCCAGAGCAGATTCAAGATCCTCTGGAACTGAGCGGATCTCAGAGTATCAGGGCTAGAATGCTGGCAATCTACAGATAAGAAAACTGGGGCTCAGGGTCTGTGGCTGGCAGGACCAGGGGTGGGACATGGCTCCATGGGAAGTGGAGCCAAGGAGAGTCAAGGGTGAGGCCCCAGGGCACAGGCAGGATCGAGCCTAACAGACCACGCTAGCAAGGCATTCATGTAATGGGATGGCAGGATTCTAGAAAAGTCCATGAGAAAGGATGTGGGACAATGAAGGCCAGAGAGCAGAGGGGGCCCACTCAATCTCTTCCAGTGTCGGGGTAGAGACAGATTAGAGGCAGGGTCTGGTCTCTTCATGGGAGGGAGTGGCTGGAATGGAAGAGAGAGGAGGACAGGGAACCCACGTAAATCCCCGAGGCAATGGAGCCTCACCCAAAGCATATCGGGAGTAGGGACAACAGGTACGGGGAGCTATTAAGGGAGCTGAGCCCATCTGGATCATTCTGTGTTGTCCTAGAGCCCGCTCTACTTTCTACCAGCCCTGGGAATCCACCTCCTCTGCACCCTTTGCTCGGCCCCTACTTTGGGAATGGGGAGGTTGCTCTTCTAAGCAACCTCCAGCTTCAGGGCCTTGTCAGCCATGTGACCTTCTGCAACATCCAGACACTTACTGGGTATCCCTTGTGTCCCTGATTAGTGCTGGACCCAGAGCTTGGTCCCTGCCCTAGCGGTCTCATGATCTTGTTGGGGAGTAGGGGGACCTTTGAGGCACTCAGCACAAGGCACTCCAAGGCAGGCAAGGCTCCTGGTATAACCAGTGGGTTGTTAGAAGAAGCAGAGAAGAGCCTCGTGGGCACGTTGCTTTCTTGGAGAGATGAGGCTGAAACTGGAGTCTGAGCATTAAATGCTGGGATGGGAGTTTCAAGTAAAGTCACTGCAGCAAGAGCACACACACTTTCTTCTCAGAAGGGTAGATGGGAGGAGAGTTGTTTGGACAGCCTCAGAGTCAGCAGGTAAAGGCTCGTGTTTTATAAGCTTTTTTTTTTTTTTTGAGACAGAGTCTGGATCTGTTGCCCAGGCTGGAGTACAGTGGCGTGATCTCGGTTCACTGTAACTTCTGCCCCCAGCTTCAAGCAATTCTCCTGCCTCAGCCTCCTGAGTAGCTGAGACTACAGGTGCCTGCCACCGCACGCGGCTAATTTTTGTATTTTTAATAGAGACAGGTTTCACCATGTTGGCCAGGCTGGTCTAGAACTTCTGACCTCATGGTCCACCCACCTTGACCTCCCAAAGTGCTGGGATCACAGGCGTGAGCCACTGCACCTGGCCTTTTAAGCATTTTTTAGCAGCGCAGTCATCCTTTGCCAAAGGAAACCCTCCTCAGAATGTGTCAGCCTGCTAAAAGCAGAGCTGCTCTATCTTCTCAGTTCCTTCTCATCCCCGTGTTAAACCTCAGCCGCACTACCACCTCAGAAAATGAATGAAGCTTTGCAGCAGGACTAGTGCAACCTCATTATTGGACCAGAAGGGAAACTGAGGCATAGAGAGCAGAAGAGATGGGCTCAAGCTCAGGGTTTTCCCACCAGTCCTTGCTGCCTCCTGAATGAGGCCAGACTGGAGATACTTTCAGCAACGCTAAGGGATGTAACTTTCACAAGATGGAGAACCTTAGAATGTGTTTGGACAGAAACAGTCTTTCTGTCATTCCAGTTTGATAGTCTAGCTAATGTTGCAATCTCTTGATTTTTTTTTTTTTTTTTTTTAAGAAGGAGTTTCTCTCTGTTGCCCAGGCTGGAGTGCAATGGTGTGATCTCGGCTCACTCACTGCAACCCCCACCTCCCAGGTTCAAGTGATTCTCCTGCCTCAGCCTCCCGGGTAGCTGGGATTACAGGTGCATGACACCACATCTGGCTAGTTTTTGTATTTTTAGTAGAGACAGGGTTTCATCCTGTTGGCCAGGCTGCTCTCAAACTCCTGACCTCAGGTGATCTGCCCTCAGCCTCCCAAAGTGCTGGGATCACAGGTGTGAGCCACTGCTCCCAGCCTATGTTTCAATTCTTTCATTGAGAAGACTAGCATATTTAAATCATCTGAGAAATACCTCTAGCAATGTAAGGTTAGAAAAACTGGTGAGGATGGTGGTTTGGGCTAAAGAGGGACAGATGTCATTTGGTTAAGTTTTGGTAAATAGATGAATTGACAGTGAAAAAGTTCAGTGGAAAAATCAGCACTTCCTTAAACTGCAGCATGAATTGTGCCCATTTGTTCCTTAGCCAAATGATTCGACTTTAATTAGGAACTCAAAAATAACTTTAAAAGCCCTGTTGTGAGCTCACAACTAATGCAAGGAACTGATCAACATCTGTGGAAGCTAGGCAAGACCTTCTGCCTCTGTCTTTCCTGGGGTTTATCTTGGCCAAGGCTCCTTCCAGCAGGTTTCTTCCGGTTTTCACGACAAATCTTAGTTTCAGTGACCTTGAGAAGGAGAGCTGGGACTTGAGGTGAGGTGAAACAGCTAAAAAAAAGGCAGCACATGTATTTATTATTATTATTATTATTTTATTCTTTCATACACCAAGCTAAGAAATGCTTCTTGGAGAAATCAATCCCTCCCTGAGGTCTCAGAGTCAAATGCCCCTCCACAGTCAACCAGGGCAGCTGCTCTCCCAAGACTTCATGCCCTTAGCACCACCCACTACCCTTCGTAAAGAACTTTCAGATGTATTCTCTCATTTGAGCTCACAAAAATGCTGTGAGGCAGACCAGTTAGGCCTTGTTCCCATTTGAGAGATGGGTGGGAGAGACAAGAAGACTTGCCCAAGATGGTGTTGCTAGTTCGCATTTATTCAAATATCCATTTGTTTATATTCATTTACAAATAGCTGTTGTTACAGCGTGGAGCCAGAGCTGCTGACTTGCTTCCTAGCACTCTCTGGATTCCATCAGGCTCTTTCACCTAAGGATGTAAATAAAAATGGATTTTCCACTCGAAACAGGTCAAATGACTTAATACAGCCATAGACAATTCAGAGCAAGCTGGTAAATCCTAAGTGAATCATGCTTCATTTGAATAACAAACCAGAGGAACGCTCAGGCCTGCAGCAGAAAGAAATAGGATTATACAATTAGAGGGAATTCGTTTATTGAGACTCGTGGCTTTTAGACATTTCTAAGGCATGTAAACTATTTTTTTTTTTTTTTTTTTAGTCTTGCTCTGTCACACTGGCTGCAGTGCAATGGCGCGATCTCGGCTCACTGCAACCTCCGCCTCCTGGGTTTAAGTGATTGTCCTGCCTCAGGCTCCTGAGTAGCTGGGATTACAGTGGCCACCACCACGCCTGGCTAATTTTTTGTCTTTTTAGTAGAGTCGGGGTTTCACCGTGTTGGCCAGGCTGCTCTCAAACTCCTGACCTCAGGTGAGCCACCCACGTCAGCCTCCCAAAGTGCTGGGATTATAGGCATGAGCCACAGCACCAGCCAGCCAGTTTTAAGATGAAGTCTTATCAGGCAGTTCAATGGGAAAGCTTATCAAAGCAGCTTTTCTCAAGAACACGAGGCCCCACTCAGCATCTCTGGGAAACCCTCTGACTTACAGATGAGGAAACAGGCCCAGAGGCCCAAGGAGGGACCTGAGCTGGGGCTGGAACCCCAAGGCAGTGTTACTCCCATTGAAGGGTCCTCACGAAGAATCAGCTGATGGTCCCAACTCACTTTTTGCCCATGCTTTCCTCCGTTCCCCATATTTCCCAATGTATATTATCCTTTCTCCCTCCTTTGCTCAAACTATTTCCTTTTCTTCGAATGCATTTTCACCTGTGAAACTTGCATTTTTCCCTCCAGACCAAGATCAAAGAGATCTCCCTCTCACACCCTGCACCTTCCCTTGCCATGAAGTTCTCCCTAAGGGTCATGACTAGAGAGACCTACAGTCCCATTTCTGAGTTTCATTAGAACTTTTGGCGACACTCTTAGGACGTTCTGCTTTGTCTTATAGTCATTTGAGATTAATCTCACCCCTGAGATTTTATCCTTCTTGGGTTCTGTGATAGGATCCTCATTGTAGAGTCTTTTTTTGCGCTGTGTGTGTGTGTGTGTGTGTGTGTGTGTGTAATGAAATTGATATATAGAATCAATTCCCTTTCTGATACCCAAGTTCTGGAGTCAGCCTAGCTTGGGTCTCCATCCTGGCCCTGCCATTTCCTAGGAAAGTCACATCATTTTTCAGAGTTTTTGTATCTTCAGCCATTACACATGCCCACTCTCCTGTGAAGAGCCAAAGACAGGGTATAGTTAGAGGCATTTATAAATGCAGACTGCCTTGATGGCTAGTGTATTGAGATCAGTGGGAAAATTTTTAAACTCAGTTCTAAGATCCTAAAAAATTGTGCAATGCCAAATAACTGGTTAATTTGGATGTTCTCTTTCCAGTGAGTTGCGTACATATTATACAGTTTCAGGTTTCCTTCTACCTGCATGTTCAGCCCCATGTTCTTGTATTTGCTGCTCTGGAAATTAGCTCACTGTATTCTTATTGACTGAAACTGTTCATTCATTTCTAAAATGTTTTTTGAGATCTACTATGCTACTTTATTATGGGTTGAATTGTATCCCCCCAAAAGATACGTCACACCGTAACTCTTGGTACCTATGAATTTGACTTATTTGGAAGTAGTCTTTGCAAATGTAATTGAGTTAGGATGAGGTCATGCTGGAGCAGGGTGGGCCTGACTGCAATGTGACTGGGCGTCCTCCTAAGAAGAGAAAAAGAGGCATGACCATAGATACAGAGGGAGGATTGCCCAGTGAAGATGGAGGCAGAGATTGGAGTGTCGCTGCCACAAGCCAAGGAAAGCCTGGGGTTGCTGGAAGCTGGAAGAGACAAGGAAGCATCCTCCCCTAGAGGCTTCAGTGAGGCCATGCCTCACCAACGCCTTGATTTCCAACTTTTAGCCTCTACAACTGCAAGAAATACATTAATTTTTTAAATTAAAATTCCTGAGCTCAGGAGATCCTCCTTCCTCAGCTCCCTGAGTAGCTGGGACTACAGATGCATGCCGTCATACCTGGCTTAAATTTATGTTGTCTTAAGTTGCCTCGTTTGTGGTACTTTGTTACTATAGACCTAGGAAACAAACACACAGGCAAACTGGGAACTTAGCCGGGAATAAGACATGGTCTGCCCTCATCAAAATGAGGGAGCTGTGACAACAGACACAGATGAATAAATATTAAAATGGCAGTTTCTGCTAAGTATACCGATGAAATTAAACAGGGACATGTAACATTTCAGTTCTGACCTGAAGGAAGAGAAGCCCATTGTGGGAGAGGTAGACAGCAGCCAGATCACCCAGGGTCTTGGGATGCTGTATGGGAAGATGGGCTGTCATGGAGCCCAGGTGGCCGTGGACAGACCTAACTGGGTTGTTCGAATGGATGCTGGTGGCTTGGAAGCAAATGGCAGCAAGGGAGAAGGAGTGAAGTGGACAGAGTCGAGGTACCTTGCGATGGCCGAGCCAAAAGATCTTGCTGATAGGTTGGCTGTGGAGATGTGAGAAAGAGAGGAATCAAGGATGAGCCTAGGTTCTTGGTTTAAGCCAAAACCATTTATTTTGTTGAAATGGGGAACATTAGGTGAGGCATGTTTTGGAGATGAGAGGGAAGGAATCAAGAGTTCTGTTCGGGCTGAGATGCCTGTTAGATCTCTCTATGAAGACGCCAAGCAAGCCACTGGCTACGTGAGTCCAAAAGTCAAAGTCCAGTGTCCTTCACCCTGTCTGGTGATGAGATCTTTCCAAATCTCAAGGCCTGTAGTGAGATTGGAGAGAGTTTCTTTCTTCCTATTGGAATATTTCTTTCTCCAGAGTTACAGCTGGGCATATACCCCCTGGGAATGCCTGGATAACTGCTAATACCAAGAAACTTGCAAAGTAGCACTGAAGTTTTCAAATTTCTTCGCAAAGTACATTGTGCTTCCAAAGCTTCCTGCAGCATCTTCAGAGCTGTGTCTAGCTGCATCAGCAGAGCTGGGTCTCTTGGGGCTTCCAGGATAAGCTGGGTGGAAGGATGGGGAAAGTGGTAGGTGACCCTGGAGAGTATTCCCAGGACTCCAGGCTCCCAGCTGTTTGGCCAATTAAGGGAGAAACCTTTTGCTTTGTACTTCCCACACAAAGAAAAAAAAAAAAAGAGCCAGCCATGCCTACACTCTGGGCAGGCCAAGCCTCACTCGAGGGGGCTGACTCAGAAGGAGCAGTTGCTTGCCCCGGGAGCCTGCAGTCGTTGGCACAATCAAAGATCAATTAAAACATGCCATTCTGGTTTGCTCACCCTACGCCAGCCCCTCCAGGGCACTTCCTCTCACTTTCAGCTCCTCCCAGAATTCTTTGCTGCCTAATTAACTTGGAGCCCAGTAGCCTGAGCAGGAGGCAGGCTGAACAGCAGTGAGGAGCATTGCACCAGGGGCCTCAGCCCCAGGACCGGCTTTGGCTCCACTGTAACTATTCCTGGGACTGTCAGCAGATCATTTAACTCCCTGGGCCTTGAGTTCCTCAACGATGAAACAGGGTGATTGTCCACCTTCTTGTCCAGGTGTTTTGGGGATTAATATTGAGAGTAAAGAATGTATGTGACCACACTCTGTAAAGTGTAAATTCCTCTTTAAATTTAATAGATTCTGTGATATCTAACATATACAATATGACAAAACACATTTAAACCTATATTAAAAGCAACTCTAAAAAAGAAGTGTCACTTTTGTTTTTTTTAAGATGGGATCTCACCATGTTGGTCAGGCTGGTCTTGAACTCCTGACCTCAGGTGATCCGCCCGCCTTGGCCTCCAAAGTGCTTGGATTACAGGCGTGAGCCACCACACCCGGCCCTGTTTGTTTTTTGTTTTTTTTCTTGAAACGCAGTTTTGCTTTTGTTGCCCAGGCTGGAGTGCAATGGCGCGATCTTGGCTCATCGTAACCTCCACCTCCTGGGTTCAAGCAATTCTCCTGCCTCAGCCTCCTGAGTAGCTGGGATTACAGGGAAGCACCACCACACCTGGCTAAGTTTTGTATTTTTCGTAGAGACAGCGTTTCTCCATGTTGGTCAGGCTAGTCTCGAACTCCTGACCTCAGGTAATCCACCTGCCTCGGCCTCCCAAAGAGTTGGGATTACAGGCGTAAGCCACTGCATATTCCTTCTGTTTTAGTTGCAAAACTGTTCAGAGGGAATAAGTCAACAATCCACAAACTTACAAGTTTCTCACAGCTGACAACAGATCTCTTTGGCCTCAGTGGCCCAGAGGAGGCGCTCTAACTGGGTGCCCCAGAATGACTGCAGAGGAGTGTTCTAAGGAAAGGCTGCTAGATTAAGCAAATAAAAATACAGGATGGACCAGGTGCAGTGGCTCATGCCTGTAATTCTAGCACTTTGGGAGACCAAGATGGGAGGGTTGCTTGAGCCCAGGAGTTTGAGACCAGCCTGGGCAACAAAGTGAGATGCTGTCTCTACAAAAAAAATAAACAAAATTGTCCAGGTGTGATAGTGCAAACTTGTAGCCCCAGCTACCCAGGAGGCTAAGGTGGGAGGATCGCTTGAGCCTGGGAGGTCGAGGCTGCAGTGACCATCATTGCAGCACTGCACTCCAGCCTGGGTGACAGAAGGAGACCTTGTCTCAAAAACAAACAAACCAAAAACAGGATATTCACTTACAATGAATTTCAGATAAACAATGAATAATTTTTTGTATGAGTATGTCCCAAATATTACATGGGATACACGTATACTACTTTTATTGTTTATCTGAAATTCGAATTAACCGGGTGTCTTCTATTTCATCTGGCAGCTCTCCAGGATGCCTGGGAAGCATTAAGCAGGGTACTCGGCCGCTTGAATCCCCAGTATGCCTCACCCATGTCTCCAGAGAGAGCCTTGCCTTCAGGGGAGGGTCTCCTTTCACGCCAAGCTCTTTGGATTAAGAAGTGATTTATTGGCCAGGAGCAGTGGCTCACGCCTGTGATCTCAGCACTTTGGGAGGCTGAGGTGAGTGGATCACTTGAGGTTAGGAGTTCAAGACCAGCCTGGCCAACATGGTGAAACCCCATCACTACAAAAAATACAAAAATGAGCTGGGTGTGGTGGTCGGTACCTGTAGTCCCAGCTACTTGGAAGGCTGAGACTGGATAATTGCTTGAACCTGAGAGGTGGAGGTTCAGTGAGCCAAGATCGCAACACTGCACTCCAGCCTGGGTGACAGAGTGAGACTCTGTCTCAAAAAAAGAAAAGAAAGGAAGAAAAAAGAAATGGTCTATCTTCAATAACTCAACACAGCTGGGCGAGGTGGCTCATGCCTGTAATCCCAGCACTTTGGGAGGCTGAGGAGGGTGGATCTTGAGATCAAGAGATTGAGATCATCCTGACCAACATGGTGAAACCCCATCTCTACTAAAAATACAAAAATTAGCTGGGCGTGGTGGTGCACGCCTGTATTCCCAGCTACTCAGAAGGCTGAGGCTGGAGAATTGCTTGAACTGGGGAGGCGGAGGTTGCAGTAAGCTGAGATCGCACCACTATACTCCAGCCTGGCGACAGAGCGAGACTCCGTCTCAAACAAAACAAAACAAGAACAAAAACAAAAAATGCCTCAATACATATATTCAATGGCTGCCTATGTGCAGAAGAGCATTATCTAATTGTGTAAGACAATAGGTCCAGCTACCATGGACTTGAACCTCAGAGAGGCTTAAGAAAGGAGATCTCCTCCCTTTAATGGAAGGAGAAGACACCGAACTCACAGGAGACAGCCAGATAGAGGGTTAGGGTGAGGAGGGTGTTCGCTGGGGAGGAGGACGGAGAGAAAACCAGGTTCAGGGGCTCCTCCTCCCACAGCCCAGCCCCCTCCCCACTGACTGGACGCTCGGGACTCAGCCCTGGTGTTTGTCTTGTCCTCACATAGTTCTTTCTTCCCTGCAAGGTCCACACACTGGAGCCAGCAATGGCCTTTGGATGCAGGCTTCTCAGTGACGGAGAGGGACCCAGCGGGACAGAATTACCTGAGATGGTGCCTCCCCGGAGAGCCGCATATTTCAGACTCTCTGCTGTGACTTGTCGTTAGCAGCCCCAGAAGCCCACACAAAGGAGAAGGCAAAGAAAATTGGCTGCTGAGCCTGCCATGTTCTGAATTCAGCAGACACTTGTCTGGGCCCATAGAGTCTCCCTCCTCCCCTTCTTTCCACACGTCCTGCCTTTCCCCTTTATTTCCTCACCAGCTACCGTGAGCAGGGCCTTTTAGCCGGCTCACAAAGGGAAACTAGCCGGAGTCCCGCTCACAGGATGTTTACATTCGGAGGACCGAGAGATCATGTCCAATTTGAGAACCCAGGAAGGCTTCCTGGAGGAGCGAGCATTTTATTCTGAGTCTTGAATACGTAGTATTTGGACATGTGGACACAGGGGAGGAGGGCACACCCACACAGTGGAAGAGGAAGAACAAGGTGCAGGGCTGGGGAAGCCCAGAGCACAGCAAAGTATTGGTGGTCAGAGAGTGCCAAGCCCCCCGAGGCTGGCTTCAGGATTCAAACTAGGAGTCCAAAGAAAAGCGAAGTGAGGCTTGCATCATCCTGAGATGCTCAGAGAAACATTCTGGCCACTTGTTTACCTCTTTTTCTCTTTTCCTTCTGAAAAAGAAGGAAAACAGCACATTTTTTCTGTTGGAGGCTCATTTATAATTCAGGCAACCTCCTTCAGAGGGAGCAGGTGTTTCTCTGGGATGAAACACCTTGGGAAGCAGAATGTACAAGTGGAAAAAAAGCATGTCGCAGCACAGCCCGGCAGAGAAAAGCCTGGGTCGATGCAAGGGCAGAAGGAAGAGGAGGCATGAGAAGACACGGCAGCGAAAGACAGCGGCGTCCCTTCCCACCCCGACACGCATGCACTCTCTCTCTCTCTCTCTCTCTCTCTCTCTCTCTCTCGCACACGTGAGCTTTCTGTCTCTTTCTTCCTCTCTCTGCAAATCTGGATTGACATTACCTCCCTTCAACCCCTCTGTCCATAATTCCATCATTAGAATGCCTTTCTTTGAGTCTTAATAGCTCCTCCTTCAAGACTACCCCCTCCTCAACTTTTTCTCTTCTTTGAGACCGAGTCTCTCTCGCTGCCCAGGCTGGACTGCAGTGGCCCGATCTCGGCTCAGTGCAATCTCTGCCTCCCGGGTTCAAGTGATTCTCCTGCCTCAGCCTCCCGAGTAGCTGGGACTACAGGTGCATGCCACAACACCTGGCTAATGTTTGTCTTTTTAGTAGCGATGGGGTTTCACCATGTTCGCCAGGTGGGTCTCAAACTCTTGGTCTCAAGTGATCCACCTGCCTCAGCCTCCCAAAGTGCTGGGATTACAGGTGTGAGCCACCGCACCTGGCAAGACTCTCCTTTTAACAAGCTTATATCCGTATAAAGAACAGGATATATAAATATATATATATATATCAGACGGACACGTCTTCAAGTTGGCCACAACCTGATTTTGACCACAACTGCATATTTCATGAAACCATCTTCTGAACAGCCATAAAATAACCATATCAAACACTCCTTCTTGGTCTGGAGAGGAAAAGATAATTTTTCTGCTGGTCCCTATCTCCTACTGGAGACATTTAGTGCATGGGGCACGAATAACTCCACTCTTCCAGATTGCACACGCATGAACACCAGCCAAGCCACAGGGCCTTTATGTGTCACAGTGTATTCGTCTGTTCTCACGCTGCTATAAAGAACTACCTGAGGCTGGGTGCCATGGCTCACGCTGTAATCCCCGCACTTTGGGAGGCCGAGGTCAGTGGATCACTTGAGGTTGGGTGTTTGAGACTAGCCTGACCAACATGGAGAACCCCTGTCTCTACTAAAAATATAAAATTAGCCGGGCGTGGTGGTGCATGCTAAACTCCATCTCAAAATGCGAAACTCGGTCTCAAAAAAAAAAAAAAAAAAAGAAGAAGAAGAAGTACCTGAGACTGTGTAATTTATAAAGAAAAGAGGTTTAATTGACTCACAGTTCCCATGGCTGGGGAGGCCTCAGGAAACCTAGAATCATGGCAGGAGGCGAAGGAGAAGCAAGCCACGTCTTACCATAGTGGAGCAGGAGACAGCGAGAGGGGAGGTGCCACACTTTTTTTTTTTGAAATGATGTTTCACTCTTGTTGCCTAGGTTGGAGTGCGGTGGCGCGATCTCAGCTCACAGCAACCTCTGCCTCCTGGGTTCAAGCAATTCTCCTGCCTCAGCCTCCTGAGTAACTGGGATTACCAGTACCCACCACCATGGTCGGCTAATTTTGTATTTTCAATAGAGCCAGGCGTTTCACCATGTTGCCCAGGCTGGTCTCAAACTCCCGACCTCAGATAATCTGCCCGCCTCAGCCCCCCAAAGTGCTGGGATTACAGTCATGAGCCGCTGACCCAGTCGGTGTCATACTTTTAAACCATCAGATCTCAGGAGCACTCACTCACTATCACCAGAACAGTAAGGGGGAAATCCACCCCCATGATTCAAGCCCCTCCCTCCAGGTCCCTCCCCTGACTTGTTTACAATTCAATATGAGATTTGGGTGGGGACACAGACCTAAACCATATCACAGGGTCAACAGGGAAGCCTCATGACCAGTGATGAGTGGCGTGGCCTTGAGGTGAGACATTGTTGGGTTGGACTCAGGTGAATTTTGTTGGCGCCTACGTGGAGGTGTTATGGGAGTAAAGATGGGACTGAAACACGTGGCCTCTGGAGAGGCCAAAGAGTATCTGGAGGTGCCTAACAGTGTATCGGGAGGTGCCTAAGAGTGTCTGGGTCGAGGGCAGTCCTGCCTCTTGTTACAAGCAGCTGTCCCCTTAGTTAGCAGTTGGCTCTTTAGCGGGTGCCTGCCTGCTGGCACACCACCAGGAGCAAGAGCCGGACACAGGAGTTACCCGGCGGTGGCTGGAGACGCGGGAGCTTCGGGCAAGTTCACTTCCCTGCCCTCTGGCCCGGCTTGAGGTGTGGCTGTGGTGCCACCCACCGGAAAGCCCCCTGGGACCTGTTCATCCTTAACTGGGAGGCAGACCCCCAGAGGGCCTCAGGGAGCAAGTATAATCCCAAATAAAGGCAAGGCATTGAAGGACTCCTGAGGGCCCAGCATTATTAATGGCCTACCTAAACTGGGGAAGATCAATAGCTGTTTAGAAAGGGCTTCAAGGAAGAAACGAGTTTAGATTTTTTTTTAAAGGAGGACTTATAAATACTTGTTCTCCATGAGGATGAGAGGTTGAGCCAGGATTTTCCCCAGATTAACAGTTTCTATAATCTTCAATGGACACGTGCCAAAGAGGAGGGTCTGTAAGTAGAAATTAATGACTAGATTGATTCTTTAATCTAATGTTCTCTTACCTACCCAGAGATCCCAAATTCCAAAAGAGAAAATACACTGTTTTCTAAAACAGATTAATACCTTCCATCCCAAAGCACTCAGGAAATGAAAAATGCTTTTAAAGCTTTAGAGGACAAATTTGAAATGCCACATACTTTTAGTTTGGCAGTGAAAGTAAAAACAACCCCGGATTCCATTTGAATGGTACAGGTACAGTGTTTATCTAGTACTTTTCTCCAGGAGCTCTGAGCTCTGCTGGATGTAAACACTTTCTGCTGCTTTTTCCCCCACGGGAAAAGGTGGTCAGCATTACTGGCCCAGTTTGGCAGCCGGGGAAGCAAGGAAAATGAGGGGGAATGATTTGTCCAAAAGAACACAGTGACAGTGTTAGACTGGGTTAGAAGTGTTACCCTCTCTCCACTGTCTGTCTTCTTGGTGAAGTCACAGTTTCAGAATAGAAATTACTGTAAAAACCCTGGATTGGCCCAGTTTGGTGGCTCATGCCTGTAGCCCTAGCACTTGGGAGGCCGAGGCAGGTGGATCACCTGAAGTCAGGGGTTCGAGACCAGCCTGGCCAACATAGTGAAACCCTGTCTCCCTGTCTCTACTAAAAATACAAAAATTAGCTGGGCGTGTTGGCACATGCCTGTAATCCCAGCTAGTCAGGAGGCTGAGGCAGGAGAATTACCTGAACCCAAGAAGCAGAGATTGCAGTGAGCTGTGATCGCACCACTGCACTCTAGCCTGCGCAACAGAGGGAGACTCAGCCTCAAAAAACAAAATAAAGCAAAAAACCCTGGATTAAGCACCACTCGCTGGAAAGGGGGGGATAAGCGGGGCACCCTAGGTCACAGAGATCCATTTCTTCAGGGCCTGGAAATGTGTTTTTCTTCACTTGCTTTGTCCTCTCACTCTGCAGGACTAAAGCTGAGCACCCCTCTGTGGCCACAGGCCAGCACTCTACTCATCAGCAAGGCTCCCCCAGGCCTCCATCAGTACCGTTTTTTAGAGTCAGAGTGTTGGCATTTGCCCCAGTGACCTGATGTGGCTTGTGTAATGACCTAGTGATACTTGAGTTCAATTCTCCTTTGTTGAAAGCCTTCTATGTGCTAAGTCCTGAGGCTACACTTGGCAGAGGCTATCTCGTGCTGACTTCAGTGACTGTCTGAGGCCGGCCTGCATGGGAAGCTATGGGGTCTGTGGCTCTGTTATTAGTGGCTTGGGCACAGGGCAGTCACAGTGTGGAGGAGTGATGTCCCAGCTTTGGTTCTAGCCCCATCTCTGTCACTCACAGACGCTGGTGTTGAGGTTAAAGAAGCAGGTCATTTAGCCTTGCCAAACTTGGTTCCCCTGACCTGTAAAATGAAGGTCATGGGCTCAGCCTCACGGTGGCGGGGCCGGGAGTTGAATTGGATAGTATATGTGAATGCCTGGCACCTAGGAGGCACACCATAGTTCTGGTTATTGTGATTGGTTTAGTTCTGAGTGTTTCTGCATGATCCTTTGGCTTGGCATCAGACTGGAAGCTATGCTTCCGTTGGTTCTGTCACTCCTGCCTCGGCTCATAGCTGGCAGGGAGGGCCACAGGTGGAAAATTCCAGGCATTCTGGAGTGTGCCTCAAAGCACACCCACTGCTCCCATAGGAAAACCAGGAAGCTTCCAGACTACAGGGCCCAGGCCTCCTGCGTGCAGGGTGGGGTGAGGTGGTGTTTGAGCACATTTGTTTTGCTTTGTGGATTTCTTTGGAAATCAGAAAGGGCAGAGACTATTGCTAAAAAGACAGTGTTTTCTCTCTTTTCTCCATCTGACGTTGTCCATTAGATTTTTCCCCATCAGATGTCGGCTATTAGATTTGGGGCTCGGGAAAGGGATCAGGTCTCCAGAAACTCTAGGTCTGCGTCCTGATTTCATAACTGGCTAGGATAAATTCCTTTAGGAAAAAAAAGTTGTCAGCGGGAGGTGAAACCACAGGGTTCGTGGAAAAGTATCATGGCCCCCTCCCCGCTCCCCCCATAACTTCCCACTGCTTCAGCAGATGCTGTTCAGATGCCAGCACAGCTGACCTTGACCTTGACAGACAAGCCCCACCTCCTGTCCCACACCCCCTTCCCATGGGGCTGCTTTAACGGAAGGGTGCTGCATTGTGCTCTTCGTACCCACGCATGGGCCACACACAGCCCCACGGGTGGGCAAAACACATGTCACAGATGCACGTAATTTTGTGCAGGAGAAGGGTGTGAGTGTGTTTGTCTTCCGCATGGTGGATGATATCTACCAGCATTTTGTTTTATCAGAGGTTACATAGATATTCTCTTCCTCATATAGGCTGAATTGTGTCCACCCAAATTCATAAATTAAAGCCCTAATCCCTAGGACCTAAAAATGTGACTATATTTGGAGATAGGGACGTAAAGGAGCTGACTGAGTTAAAATGAGGCTGTTAGGGTGGGCCCTAATCCAATCTGACTGCTGTCCTTATAAGAAGAGGAAATTTGGACACACAAAGAAATACCAGGGGTGCACACACACCCAGGAAAATCCACATGAGAACCCTGAGAGAAGGCAGCCATCTGCAAGCCAGGTAGAGAGGCCTCAGAAGAAACCAGGCCCACCAACGCCCCAACCCAGACTTCTAGCCTTCAGAACTGTGAGAAAACCAATTTCTGTTATTTAAGCCAACTAGTTTGTGGCACTTTGTTTTGGGAACCTCAGTGAACTAATACACTTTCCATTTATGTACAAGTTTTGTTGTTGGGTTTTTTTTTTTTAATTGAGAGTCTTTTTCTTTAGTTTGAGAGATATACTCAAAGGGAGCTTGTTTTATTAAGGTTTATGGCAAACAACCCCATGAAGCTCTTGGCCAATTTAGAAAAAGATACAAATAAAGCCCATGTCCACTAATGTTGGTCTCTTTGCACTGCAGGCCCTAAACTGTAGAGATCATCAGAGAAGATGGATCTGTTTGTACTGACACGAAAGGTTGTGTGTTTATGAGATTTGTCCTGCCAAGCAGTGCCAGGAAAAATGAGTGATTATGATAGCAAGTTATTCGTCTTAAAAATTGATTTATAAACATCATTAGAGAACTTGACATTTGTCTCACTGAAAAGATTCTTTTTTTATTTAATAAGAAATATGTTTCTGCCAGTTGTAATTCTAGTTAACCTCATGCAACATGTTCAGGGCTTTACTTTTTCCTTCAGTTGTTGATAATTTGATAAACTTTTATTGCATCTGCAGTTCTTTCTGAGGCCAGAAGATTCTAGAATTTCTGATGATAACTTTCTTTTGAAGAGCACTCTCAAAGAAGGCTCCTAACCACCCTGAGACAGTACATGTATCATTACTAACAACTAGCACTCGTATAGCACTTTATCTTTTACAAAGCACATTTATACACACCATTTCATTTAATTGCCCAAGCAGGTAAATGCAAAGAAGTTAAATGAATTGCTCAGACACATAGCAATATTTCATGCTGAGCTCGGATTACAAGGCAAGCTAGAGCTTTTTCCACAATGCCATCCTTTCTCTTCACAAACAGAGGTTTTTTTTTTAAATAAAATGATGAATTTTATTTTTAGATTACTTTTTGATTGATACATAAGAGTTGGACATATTTGTGAGGTACCTGTGATATTTTGATACATGCATGCAATGTGTAATGATCAAATCAGGGTAAGTGAGACATCCATAACTTTAAACATGTATCATTTCCTTGTGTTGGGAACGTTCCAATTCTTCTAGCTATTTTGGAATATGTAAGGAGTTATTGTTGGTCACCCTATTATGCTACTGAAATATAGAACTTACTCCTTCTAGCTAACTGCATGTTTGCACCCATTAACCAGCGTCTCTTCATCCAGGCTTAGAGGTTTTGTTTTTCCACAGTTAACCAGAGGGAGAAACTGAGAGGGAGACAGATGGGTCTTAAGGAAGTGGGACTATTTGTCAGCAATGGTTCAACTGCAACCCTGAAACTGAATCACATCCCATAGTCATCCTAGAAACTCTTCATGTGTGTAATTCTAAAGTCCAAATAAACTATCATTTTGTGGGTGTCAACTATGCAAATAAATATCTCGAACTCCTTATCTTTTTTTTTTTTTTTTTCCTGATAGAGTCTTGCTGTGTCACCCAGGCTGGAGTGCAGTGGCATGATCTCAGCTCACTGCAACCTCTGCCTCCCTGGTTCAAGTAATTCTCCTGTCTCAGCCTCCCCAGTAGTTGGGATTACAGGTGCCCGCCACCACGCCTGGCTAATTTTTGTATTTTTAGTAGAGATGGGGTTTCACCATGTTGGTCAGGCTGGTCTCAAACTCCTGACCTCATGATCCACCCACCTTGGCCTCCCAAAGTGCGGGGATTACAGGGGTGAGCCACAAGGTCTGGGCTCAAACTTCTTATCTTTTTAAGAAATTTGTTAGAATTCAGTGTCAGAGCCTTCAGAAAACCGACTGACTTCTTTTTGCCCCTAGCTTAAGGGGTTAATTGCCCGAATTGAAACCTAGGGACGGAAGGAAGAGGCAGGGAGGAATCACAGGCAGACTTTCAGTCGCCTGGGAAGGCACAGTCATGAGCCAGCCGAGGCTGCTGCTGCTGTTTGCATTGGCCGGCTCAGTCTGTGCTTCCACCCAGGACTTTGTCTAAGGACATGCTGTCTCTGTTCCCATTTTCACCTTCATCCAGAGCGACCCCGGCTTGCCAGACTTGTCCTCGTCCTGTGTCTTGTTGCTTCATTGCCTCTTCTCCAGTACACTTCAAGAGAAGGGAGCCAGCCGGAGAGGAAAGCTCAGCCTGGCTTTGAGTCATGGCCAGAATGGACTGAATCCCAGAGGGACTTGTTTGTGCGTTGGGTTCATGGCCTCCACTGGTGTAAAGGTCCCATAACTCACTGCTACTCATCCTTCCAGGCACAGTTCAGATGCCACAGCTTCAGTCAGGACTCCCCCCAATGCAACACAAAATTAATCTCTCCTTCCTCTGGAGCCCCAAAGCATTTTCCTGGGTCCTTCCTAAGAGCATTCCTCCCCACTAGCTTATATTTTAGTTATCTATGTACCCATTTTATCACCCAATAGACAGAGGAGAATTCATTCAGCTCAACCAACCCCAATGCGCAACCAAAAATGCTCGGTGGTGAGGGTGTGAAACTGAATGGAAATCACATGCCCCCAAATGTCAGGTTCAGAGGTACTCCTTAGCCAAACAGGAGTGGCCTGCTTCCTTGAGTGAATGGGAATGAAAATGTTTCATCCACAAGAGTTGGATGCATCTTTCCTGATGGGAGGGTGCCTAATTCAAGCCACCTGCCCCTAAACTAACGCCATCTTCCTCCTATTCCCCAACTGCATCTTTATTTTCTTAATCCATTTTCCCCCTTGGTAGGTTTCAGTGGCTCTAATCACCCATCCTACCTCCTACACCCTCCTCCTCTCAGCCTTGGTCCACAAACCCTAGAGTAAACTCCAAAAACAAAGTGACCTTCACAGTGCTGACTCATCAATCTTCAAACTCCCGCCTGGGGCCCTTGATGGGCTTACTGGCGAGTCAGGTGCAGCAAAAACTTGGCTAGACTGAGACCTGTTAATGAAGTCTACTGCTCTGTGAATATCTTAGAAATGTTGCTACTGATGGGATTCTCTTTAACAAATGTTTTAGTTAGGGGTCATGCACCGTGGCTCCATTCCAGCACTTTGGGAGGCCGAGGTGGGTGGATCACCTGAGGTCAGGAATTCGAGACCAGCCTGGACAACATAGCGAAAACCCATGTCTAATAAAAATACAAAAATTAGCTGGGCCTGGTGGTAGGCATCTGTAAACCCAGCTACTCGGGAGACAGAGGTGGGATAATCAGTGGAACCCAGGTTGCAGGGAGCTGAGATCTTGCCACTGCACTCCAGCCTGGGTGACAGAGCGAGACTCCATCTCAAAATAAATAAATAAATAAAATTCAGTTTATAATTTTTTTTTTTTAGACAGAGTCTCGCTCTGTCACCCAGGCTGGAGTGCAGTGGCCCAGTTTGGGCTCACTGCAACCTCTGCCTCCCGGGTTCAAGTGATTCTTCTGCCTCAGCTTCCTGAGTAGCTGGGATTACAGGCACCCGCCACCACGCCTGGCTAATTTTTGTATTTTTAGTAGAGATGGGTTTTCACCATGTTGGCCAGGCTGATCTCAAGCTCCTGACCTCGTGATCCACCTGCCTTGGCCTCCCAAAGTGCTGGGATTACAGGTGTGAGCCACCGCGCCCAGCCTCAGTTCATAATTTTTAAGGATGGTGGAAGAGAACTCACAATGATCAATTTCAGCTGCTAAACATTGTTTATCCATATACATATTTGCCATAGCCGATTTCTCTGTAGTCCTTGGGTTCTATAAAGGTATTAGATAAACAGTGATGCTGGAACATACTCTAAATCTGAACACTGCCACTCCCAGGATCCAGTCCCCCACCCAGATCCAATCCCCTGAGTCCTTCTCTCTCCTCACTCACACTCTAAACTCTCAATAGTTTGTTTTGTGGAAGGTTTCCTTAAAACCGCAGGTTGAGCTGCTATGTTCTTGACGCATAGGCAGACAGCCGGCTGTGCACAATTCTTCCTGGGCAACTCACTCGGAGCAAAGAGTGATCTTTTTTGAAGCTTGAGAATATCAGTATGTGGCTGCTTTGCTGAAGTGCTTTCTGTCTCTCACAGAGAAATCTGCTTGCCTTGAGCTAGCCTCCAGTTTCTTGTTAAGAGCTAATTTTAGAGCTAATTTGGGTTCCATTAGTATATGATTCTATTGCAAATCTGACATTAACATTGGCGGCTCGATGAGTAACCAAGGGAGGAAAAGCCTTTTACCCTAACTGCAGCAATGCAGGCACATATGGTGTCATTTTTCAAGGAACAGATTTTTGTCTTTCATGCCATTTCAGAGCTGTTTCCCTCTGAAATTACCAGCTCTAATTTAATGCAGAATATGCCTGGATGTCACTGCAGAGATCTAGTTAAACTGAGAGAGCTGGCAGGTCCCACAAGTTTGCAAAAACAGTGTTCATTTGCACAGTGTAATGCCTCCCAAGTCCATGCTCACAGGCTGGGAATCAGCCCCCAGCAAGTATGGGGCTCTGCTCTTGGGGGTCTCCAAGCCTCTTTCGAGTCAGTGCTACCCAGAATCCCAGCCTTGGGCTGATGAGGAGGGATGGTGCCAGAGCTGCCTTCTTTCTCTCCTAGAATGAGCAGGATTTTTTTTTTTTAGACGGAGTTTCACTCTATCATCCAGGCTGGAGTGCAGTGACGCAATCTCAGCTCACTGCAACCTCCACCTTCAGGGTTCAAATGATTCTCCTGCCTCAGCCTCCTGAGTAGCTGAGATTATAGGCATGCGCCACCATGCCCAGCTAACTTTTTTTGGATTTTTGGTAGAGATGGGGTTTCACCATGTTGGTCAGACTGTTCTCCAACTCCTCAAGTGATCCACCTGCCTCCCTCTCCCAAAGTGCTGGGATTACAGGCGGGAGCCACTGCGCCCAGCTGAAATGAGCAGGATTTAATGATTTTGTCCCTGAGGCTGGGACTCTGCTTCCCCAGACTCTAGTAAGGGGAGGTTAGGGCATTTCCCATTTCACCCCATGACCAGCTGCCTATGTGCTTGGGGCCAGGTGGCTTTAACTGAGATCCTTGATTCCAACTGTGGCTGTGGCAGGGAGGACAGGAGACCTGCTTGCTAATCTGGACTGGTCGCTGGCTGGATGACCCTGTTTCCTGAGTCCCCATTTTCTCATCTGTGAAAAGAGAGAATTCTGAGAGTATCTCCGCTCAAAAACCCGTAATAGTAATTTGCATTTATCTAACTTTTTACATTTTTCTGAGAACTTTAATTTTATTCTGTCCTGTGAGCATTACAACATCCTGTGAGGCAGGCATTCCTGTCTTACACATGGGAAATTCTGACTCAGAGAGGCAAGGAAACTTGCCCAAGCCCACACAGCTGGTAAGAGGCAGAGATAGACTGGGACCTAGTTGGCCTCACTCCCAGTTCAAGGCTCTTAGAATCAACATATGGAATCAGGAACTAAGCTTTGAACACAGCATCCCATGACAAGGGCTCATCTTGGAGAGCAGACAGCCATGCCCCACAGGCCTACAACTGTTCAAACTTTTCCAAGGTGAAAAGATGGCACAATGACCTGGGAAATTATATTCTTTCTTTGGGTCACGCAGTATCACGAATGAGCACCCCAGAAGAGGCTGGAATGTAGTAGGAAAAGTATGAGCACTGGTTCTAGTCTTGGCTCTGTCTCAAGTCACTATGTGACCTTGAACAAGTCACTTGGCCTCTCTGAGCCTTAGTTCCTTAAAGAGGCAGGTAGGTAAGCTACTCTCCAAAGTAGGTTCCCTCTGGAGAGGTCTATGCTTCTGTGGCAACAGGTTCAATGCCAGAACCAAATCACACAGCAGCCAATGTAAGACCTTTGTTCAGAGAGCAGTCTCCATGCCCGATTCAAATTCTGAAAAAGGAAAATGCTCCAGGAAGTTAAAAAGTGAACTTGATCTAAACAGCAACCAAGGCAAGTGACTCCTATAAGTGACCAGACAAATCATAAAACTGGGGTCACACACTGAGACCCCACAGGAGCCAGGTGGGGTGAGAGTAGGAGAGGCAGACCTGGTACAGGAAGTGGGGAATGGTGGGGACTGCAGCAAGCTGGCAAACAGTGCCTGACTTCAAAAGGGACAGTGACCACTCAACTCCAGCCAAATGTTGTCAGGCGGGAATAGAGATGTAGTGTCAACAATCTTCCAGCTTTTCAAGAGAATTGTAAATCTGAATATTCATGTGAAATATCCTAATTTTTAAACATTGGAAACAAACCCAAAGACTTAAAAACCGTTTCATGCCAAACAGAATGTGTCTGCTAGCCATATGCTGCCCAGGCGTGCTAACATCTTCTCGGGTAGTTTGTGTCTGTCTTTGCCTTCAACAATTTCAGGGAGCCTGTTTCCTGGCCTTCCTTTGGAGCATGCTGCAGTGGTGACCTGCCTGAACCCTTTCAAGTCAACAATACTTTACATCACGCAAATCCCATTTTCCTGTCGATGGCCTTTGAGGCTGGATGCCTGACAGGGGCCAGCGTGCACACTGGTTCCCACTCCGCCTGCCTGAAAATAACCTTCTCCAGAGAGACAAACAACAGTGGGAGCGGAAAAGGATGATCTGGCCTTGCTCGGAGGGTAAAACAGATGAGGTTATTTTTTCCTGCCATCATTTCTACTTTATTGGATCACATAACCATTTTCATTGTTAATTTAGGTGCAAATTAATTGCTATACAAATGAACAGAAACGCAGATGAATGTCCTCGCCAGGACTTGAACCTTAAACGGCAATTACTTGGCTTTGTAATCTAATAGATCATGTATCAGTGAGCTGTGGTGTGTTCTCCAGCCCAATTCACTGCTAATGGGAAGAGGGATGTCCCTGGAGATTCCTGAACAAGCTGGGCAAACCTGGGGCAGGTGTTGCAGATTCCAGGGCCTCTGTGTGCCTAGCCTCCTCTTTCTGAGTGTGATTGAATGAACGTATTAGAGGATTTGACAGTATTCTCACAGACTATTTTTCACCCCCAGAGGATTTTTTTTACCACACTTTTTTGATTCTGTACTTACTTTTTTTTCTTCAGAGCCACATGTAAAACATCAGACCTAGAAGGCACTTTAGAGAAACCTCTGTCTTTCCGTGGCCTGGCAGTATCCCTAGTCCCTCCCACCTGGGTGTGAGAGCCCTCCCATGTGCTCTCAGGCACTGGCTGCCTTAGGGTCCTGATCGTGCTGGGCTGGAACTGTCTAATTATTTGACTGAGTCTTCCCCAAATGGACTATAAACATCTCAAAAGCAGGGACAGCATCTTCCCCACTTTAATGCCCTCTGCTCAGAGCATGGTGGTAGTAATGTAAGGGTAGTGGTGTAAGCAGCAATGCTCAGAAACTAAAGAAAAAAAGCTGCCCAAGCCCCTCACTTTATCCGTGCTGGTAGCGCACCAGTGAATCCTCCCACAGATACCATGCAAGTAATTTCCTCCTTTGAGCTACAGAGTTTTGCAATTTCCTGCCTAATTTTGTCAGCTTCCATGTAATAGTAAGAGTCAAAATAGCCATCTAGACATATTTTCTTAGTTTCCATTTGCCAAATCAGTTCCATCTCTCTTACAAATAAAATGTAGTTACTTTTTGATCAAATGAAAAGATATTGTGTGACTAATGAAATTGTACTGTATAAAAAATTCTTTTTAAGAAAGGAAGACAGTTTCTTAATGAACAGCAGTCAATTCTAGACTCTAGATTAAATCAAATATTTTTTCCTTGCCCTTGGAATAGTGGTACTGGAAACTGCTTTGAAGCTCCTATGATAAGATTTTAGATTCTCATCACAAAGAACCGAAGGTATTGTATGACTAGTTTTCTCTAAACTTTATAGCCATTTGAGAGCCTGTTATAATTCAGAGAATTTTTGACTCACTTGCAGGAAATTTTCTTAGTCTACATATTTTACATTCCAATATAAAAGTCCTTAACTTTTCATCAGAAGTGGTTTCAAGCATCAAATGTAAGCTAGTCATAATGACTTTCTTGTTTTTCTTGATTTCCTTATAGAGGTTAGCTACATGGGTATAATCAATGGGCGTTTTCTGTTTTTAAGTCTATAATCTGTACAGAGCCTAGTACAGTGCCTTATGCGCAATAAGTGTTTGTTGAATGAATGCATAAATGACTGAATAGATGTCTCTTGAAAAAAGATAAAACATTGGGAGAGATCCAAGATGGCCGATTAGCAACAGCTCAGGAATGTAGCTCCCAGTGAAAGCGCAGAGAACGAGTGGACGCTGCACATTCCGACGAATTTTTGTTGCCCACAGACCGGGAGATTCCCGGCAGAGGAGCCACACGGGTCGCCAGCGCGACTCGTTTGGCCGGCGCGGCTGTTTTGCCGGCGCTCCAGCGCGGCGCTTCCCGGTGCGGAGTGTACGGGAC
>CAUYQU010058809.1:0-119573 GCA_963574635.1 Cheracebus regulus | reverse complement strand
CCCCCCCCCCCCCCCCACGCCACCACAAAAAAAAAAAACTAAATGACCAAAAATGTTTTTTCTTTTTTTTTTTTTTTTTTTTTTTTTTTTTTTTTTTTTTTTTTTTTTTTTGGTGACAGGATCTCACTCTGTTACCCAGGCTGGATGGGCTCAACTGGGTCACTCTGTCCTTAGCTCAAATGGATTCTCCTACCTCAGCCTCCCGAGTAGCTGGGACAAAAGGCATGCCCTACCCTGCCTGGCTAATTTTTGTGGGTTTTTTGGTAGAGGCAGTGTCTCACCACATTGCCCAGGCTGGTCTCCATCTCCTGGGCTCAAGCAGTCCTCCCACTTTGTCCTCCCAAAGTGCTGGGATTATAGGCATGAACCACCACACCCAGCCAGGATAATGATTTTTATTGCCTGTAAGTTTAATATTCTAGGTAGAACAATACATTTCTTTACTTTTTTCCCCTCCTTTTAAAAATTGAGATATCATTTAGTGAAACAGTATGTCAGCTCTAATGTGTAGAATTCAATGAGTTTTGACAATTATATACACCTGTGTAACTCGCATTTCTATCAAGATAGAGAACATTTACCTCGTGTCAGAAACTCGATTTGCCTGCTTTATCAGTCATTCCTTTCCCAACCCCACCAGTCTCTGGTTAACTACTGTTCTGATTCCTGTCTCATAAGTGGCTTTTTCCTGTTCCAGACTTGTATATAAATATAATTATACAGTAGTATTCATATTTAAAACAAATATTTTCTAGTATTTTATACATATCAGTCTGTTTTCATAGCTAAATTTGAAAATTTGTTTGAATAGCTCATAACAGTAACATACTGCAGTGCTAGTCCTGTTATTTAGAGAAATGTAAGCCACTAACTCCACTCTAAGGAAACAACCTATGAGAGTGCAAATTGCCTTCAACTAATTGTGGGACTACTCTGTTAGCTGTTTTCATCCTATTTTGATAAATATCTTTCTGAAATTTTCAAGAAGCCAGCAAAACAGATGAAGAAACGTCTCCTGCATATATGGTTTGGGTTTAATAGGTCATCGGGAACAGGATAGTTTTACATTTGAATCTTTTAAAACAGATAAAGTTCAGATAGTTAAACAACGGAAAAACACAAATAGGCCAGGTGTGGTGGCTCATGCCTGTAATCCCAGCACAGGCTGAGGCGGGCGGATCACCTGAAGTTGGGAATTTGAGACCAGCCTGACCAACATAGAGAAACCCCATCTCTACTAAAAATACAAAATTAGCCAGGCGTAGTGGCACATGCCTGTAATTCCAGCTACTTGGGAGGCTGAGGCAGGAGAATCACTTGAACCCGGGAAGCTGAGGTTGCAGATTGAACCATTGTACTCCAGCCTAGGCAGTAAGAGCGAAACTTCATCTTATAAAAAAAAAAACACAAATGGCCAAAAAAAAGTAAAAAGACTTTCAGCCTCATTAATAAATAATACAAACTAAAACATTATGTCTGATCTGTCAGATCAGAACATTGATCTGATGGTGACAAGGAGAGGATGTTGGAACTCATATGTTAATACTGGGAATTTACATTGTTATGTTACTTCATGGGATGCAGATGCCAAATTTTTATGTGAACATTTCTTTAGATAGGGCTATCAGTAGGCTCTTCTGTAGTGATAGAAATGTTCTACATCTGCAACATGCAGTAAGGTAGCTGCTGACTACATCGGTCTATTGAGCACTTAAATGTGGCTGTTATGGCTGAGGAACTGAATTTTACATAACTAATTTAAATACTCACACGAGGTGGCTCACACCTGTAACCCCAGCACTTTGGGAGGCTGAGGTGGACGGATCACCTGAGGTAAGGAGTTTGAGACCAGCCTGGCCAACATAGTGAAACCCTATCTCTACCAAAAATAAAAAAATTAGCCAGACCTGGTAGCAGGCAGCTGTAATCCCAGCTACTCGAGAGGCTGAGGCAGGAGAATTGCTTGAACCCAGGAGGTGGAGATTGCAGTAAGCCAAGATCACACCACTGCACTCCAGCCTGGGAGACAAGAACAAGACTCTGTCTCAGAAAATAAATAAATAGTCACACGGGCCAGGCACAGTGGCTCATTCCTATAATCCCAGCACTTGGGAGGCTGAGGCTGTAGGATTACTTGAGCCCAGGAGTTTGAGACCAGCCTGGGTGGCAACATAGTGAGACCCTGCCTCTCAAAAAAAAATTTTTTTTAATTAAATTTTTTAAAAGCCTTCTAAAAAAAAATAAAAATAACCACATGTTTACAAGCCTATAACCAGTCAGGCTAAGTCAGCCTATAGCCACTCAGGCTAAGGCCGGAGGATCCCTGGAGCCTGGGAGGTTGAGGCTGAGGTTGAGCCTGGGAGGTTGAGGTTGAGCCATGAGCATGCCACTGCACTCCAGCCTGTGCAACAGAGTGAGACCTTGTCTCAAAATGAATAAATAAATAATTTTAATTAAAATAGTCATATGTGGCTAGTAACTATCATACTGGACATGTCAGCATTAACCCTGATTCTCTTGTAGCCATTTATTTCAAGGAAATTATTAGAAATATGTACAAATGTATGTACATAGATGTGTTGCAGCACCATTGATAATTTTGGAAAGCTAGGCAATGTTAAACAGGGTATTTGTAGTGTAGTAAATATATTTGGTCTTTGTCCCTGGTTCCTGTCACAAAGCCCCTAAAACCCTTGGAATTTTGTGATAGTGTATCTTTTGTTATTCGTAATGCACCCCTTTTGATAACACCTGAGTTCATCCTAATGAGATAACTTTTAGGGTGTGACCCATCAGTAGCCTAAGGATGGGGCCAGTCACCAAAACGACCAAGTGATTAGAGGTTTAGAGGGTTGGAACTTTGGGCACCACCTACCAAACTCCAGGAAAGGAAGAGGGCAAGTGCTGGATGGAGATTAAGCTCCATAAAAACTTTTTTCTTTCTGTGTTTTGAGCAGAGTCTTGCTCTGTTGCCCAGGCTGGAATGCAGAGGTGCAATCATAGCTTACTGCAGCCTTTGACCTCCTGGGTTCAAGCAATCCTCCTACATCAGTGTCCCAAGTAGCTGGGACCACAGGTGCCCACCACCATACCTGGCTAATTTTGTTTGTATTTGAAATGAGGTCTCACTATGTTGCCCAGGCTGGTCTTGAACTGCTGTGCTCAAGCAATATTCCCATATCAGCCTCCCAAAGTGCTAGGATTACAGCTGTGAGCTGCTATGCCTGGCTTATAAAACTCTTGAACGAGAAATCTGATGAGCTTCCAGGTTGGTGAGCACATGGAGGTGTTAAGAGGGTAGTACCCAGAGAGGGCATGGCATCTCTGCACTCCTCCTTCTCTACCTTGTCCTGTGTGTCTCTTCGCCTGGCTGTTCTGTATCCTTCATAATATCCTTTAGAATAAACTAGTAAGTGTAAGTAAAATATTTCTCAGAGTTCTGTGAGCCATTCTAGCAAATTATTGAACCCAAGGAGGGGGTGGTAAGAACCTTGCGCTAACCATTCAGTTGGAATTACGGGTTACAACCTGGGACTTGTGATTAGTGTCTGAGTGGGGCTAGACTTGTGAGGCTAAACTCTTAACCTATGGGATCAGACACTGTCTACCCGGAGATAGTGTCAGAACTGAATTGAATTACAGGATATCCAGTTGGTGTCCATTGGAGAATTGTTTAGTGTGGAAAAAACTCACATCTGATGTCAGAATTATTGGGAGGGTATATTAGGAGAGAAAAAATGTGTTCTTCCCAGAGTATTATTTAAATTCTGTTGTTATATTTATGCAGTATACAGTACAGTTGTTAAAAATCTTGGCCAGGTGAGGTAGCTAATGCCTATAATCCCAGCACTTTGGGAGGCCACGGCGGGCAGACCACTTGAGACCAGAGGTTCAAGACCAGCCTGGCCAACATAGTAAAACTCCTCGCTACTAAAAATACAAAAATTAGCCAGCATGGTGGTAGGCATCTGTAGTCCTAGCTACTCAGAAGGCTGAGGCACAAGAATTGCTTGAACCTAGGAGGCAGAGGTTGCAGTAAGCCGAGATCGTGCCACTGTGCTCCAGCCTGGGTGACAGAGTGAGACGCCGTCTCAATAAATAAACAGTTTTTAAGAAAATTTTAAAAAAGATAAATCGGGGGCATGGGAAGCTGTCTGTAATAAAATGTCAAATTAATCAGGTTATACAACAGTGATGATTTCTTTTAAGTTAAAACTAAACCTATGTGAAAATATGTTTATACTTACAAATTTGAAGGGTATACACCAAAGAATAAGCAGTGAGTAACTTTGAGAGATGTGATTATCAGGGAATTTTAATTTGTATGTAATGCAATTTTGTAAATTTGCTTTTTTTTTTTTTTTTTACAGTAAGCCTATATTACCTTATTTCATTTTAAGAATGTAATTAAATAAAAATAGATTATTTACAACCAAAGTGTATGCACTACCACAAAAGCACATGAAGCCGACCTCTGAGGATTTTGGAAAGAAGTGCTATTCTGTGTAGGGTCTATGTATTATTAAAGGTTTCTCATTGAACACAATCAAATAACATTAGCCAGAGTTTGTTAATCAAGCTAACTTCACTTGTCCTGTGGCTGGGAAGATAATTCAGCCTCAAGTGTAGTGTCACTTCTCAGCAGGACTCATAAATCAAGAGTAATTGAGGAGGAAAGCAGTTAAGGTTTGGTTAAAACAGGAAAAGCTGTCAATGGGAGTATAGTGTATTTGTGTGTTTATTTCAGCAGTAAATCTTAACTATTTGTGAAAGCTTAAATGTAGACATGACTACCCACAGGAATGGAATTTTACCTAACATTTGAGATGTATTAGGTATGTGAAGCAAATAATTGGTTCTGAGAGGCTGGGCTAGGTGAAGGACAGATGTAGCAGCAGATGAGAATTACACAATAATAATATGATACAAAAATGCTGCTTCGTTTGTTGGAACTGCTATTAAAAAAATACTTTAGACTGGATAATTTATAAATTATAGAAATTTATTGCTCATAATTCTGGAGGCTGAGAAGTCCAAGATCAAGGTGCCAGCAATTTCAGTGCCTGGTGAGAGCCTGTTCCTTACAGATGGCACCTTTTATGTCCTCACCTGGCAGAAGGGGCAGGGCAGCTTTCTTCAACCCTTTTTATTTGGACACTAATCCATTCATGAGGATGGAGCCCTTATGACTTAGTCACATCCCCAAAGTCCCCATCTCTTAATACCAACACAGTGGAGATTAGGTTTCAACATGAATTTTTGGGGGATACATTCAGACAATAGTGAGTGTTTATAGTATTAGGACCTATGGCGCATACTGCAGAATGTTGGTATTGATTCTATAAGAAAATCACCTTTTATGGACTGCTTGTCACAGTGCGATTTCTTAGGCCTCGTGTGTAAATTTCCTAGGTAATTCATATGCACATGCTGAGGCTTGAGGACCACTGTCATGGGGTTTGCACAGTCTTCCTTCATTAGATAGCTGTTGAATGAATAGCATCTTTATCTCCCCAATGAGAGCCAATAATTGGCCTTACAAGTTACAGGAAATTTTTTTTCTCACATTTATTCAAGAAATATTTGCATTTCTTCTACACACCAGGCATTGTTTGAGGCCCTGAGGGATACAGTGGTGAACAAGACAGAGAGGGTTTCTGTTCTCTCACTGGGGAATAAGGACAAAATGTTAAGATGAAGTGATGCAGGGTTGGGGTTGGAAAGATGGTGCTATGGTTTGAATGTTTCCCTCCAAAATTCATGTCAAAACTTAATCCTCAATGTGTAGTATTGAGAGGTGAAGCCTTTAGGAGGTGATTAGAAGAATTAGTATTCTTATAAAGTATACCAATAAAAGACTTGAGGGAGCCTGTTTGGCCCTTCTGCTCCCCTTCCACCAAGCAAGGATGCAGAAGGAAGGCACCATGTTGAAGCAGAGAACAAGCCCCTTTCCAGACACCAAATCTGCTGGTGCCTTGATCTTGGAATTTCCAGCCCCTAGAGGTAGGCAAAATAAATTTCTATTTTTTATAAATTAGCCAGTCTGTGTTATTTTGTTATAGCAGCCTGAATGGACTAAGACAGGTGGAGAGGACTGCTTTAGATTGGCTGGTCAGGAAAGCCTCTCTGGAGAGATGGCCTTTCAGCAGAGATTTGGGGGTGGGTGGCGCTGGGAGCAGCCAAGTGTGTGACAGTCTGAGAGGGAAGCATTGCAGACAAAGAGAACAGCTGAATAACAACATGCTTGTTGTATTGGCATGTTCAAGGAATGGAAGAGCCAGTGGCTGAAACATAATGATTAAGGAAGAGAGTGGGCTGATCGTAGGCAAGTGTCTGATTATGGGACAGTTCCTAAGCCATGGTAAAGAATTTGAAGTTTATTCCAAGTGCAGAAGGGAACAGATGGATAGTTTTAAACCAGGGAGAGGATGGAGTTATTTACATTTTAATAAGAGAATTCCAGTTCTTATACAGAGAATGGAGGGTGGTAAGGATGGAGGAGGAACGTGACTGGAACATTTGAGACCAGTTAGGGTCTAATGCAGTAACCCAGGCAAAGATGATAGTAGCTTGAACTGTGGATCTGAAGAGAAGTGAATGATTTCAGGATATATTTCAGAAGTAAAGCTGACAAGACATTGCAATGGATTCAATTGGAGGAACAGAGTGAGACATCAGAATGATGCCTTGGCTTCAGCTACTGGGTAGATGGTGATACCCTTTATTAACATGAAGAAGATGAAGGAACTTTGAACTCATCCAGGTTCTGGTGATTTAATTCTTTCCTACAAACAAACATTTTTTATTTGTAAGCCAAAATGCAGATTTAGTCATTTCAACAGGTTTGCTCCCTTTCACTAGTTGTTTGCAAATGGTATTCATTTACATGTACACATAAGGGATCCAAAAATCTGTTGTTTGGTGAACATGAACTCAGAATGTATGGTATCTGGGATTTTAAAACATTAGGCTCTGAAAGTTTTAAGAATTATTCTTTAAGGTCATTTTCTCTTTAGGAACCATTATCAAAGCTTAGAAGTTTCAGTTTAGAACGGAAGTTGTATTTCAGTCTCTTCCCTATCTCTGTCATTTTTCCTGAATTCCACACTACTTAATCTTTGGGGATTTCCATGTTTCTGCCACCGTATTTTATCATTGTTATAACCTAATCAATGTTGTGACTGTGGATATGTTTGCAGGGAATACTTTCTTGATTGCTTCCAGAAAGTTTTCAGGAACTTCTTCCATAGTGGCCTGCATATTTTTGTTAGCTTCATGAGCAACCTTTCTGATTTTGTTGTTTCTCTTTTCTTTCATTTCTTTTTTTTCTTTTTTTTCTTTTTTTTCTTTTTTTTTTTTTTGAGACAGAGTTTCACTCTGCTGTCGCCCAGGCTGTGATGCAGTGGCATGATCTCGGCTCACTGCAAACTCCACCTCCCGGGTTCAAATGAGTCTCCTGCCTCAGCCTCCCGAGTAGCTGGGATTACAGTTGCTCACCACCATGCCGGGCTAATTTTTGTATTTTTAGTAGACAGGTTTTCACCTTGTTGGCCAGGCTGGACTCAAACTCCTGACCTCAAGTGATCCGCCCACCTCAGCCTCCTATTTTTTTCATTTCTAATGGGCATCCTTTGGAAGTAAGGTTGTCATTTTTACTAACTTCTTAGAATTACCACTGTTGGACTTAATGCTTTTGGCAAATGATTGAATCAAATTCTGGAAGGACCTTAGATTTCTGATCCCAAGTTTGTTTATTTTTATTTTTGTAGAGGCCTTTTCCCTTGGCCTTTCAAAGTGCTGGGATTACAGGCATGAACCACCCTGCCTGGCTTGATCCTGAATTTAAACCAGAGGAAATAAGGGTTGCTTGCTCTAAAACAGTGGTCCTCAACCCACCGGCCACGTACTGGTACATGTTAGGAATCCAGCCACACAGCAGGAGGCGAGCAGCAGGCGAGTGAGCCAAGCTTCATCTGTGTTTACAGCTGCTCCACATCACTTGCGTTTCTGTTTGAGCTCCGCCTCCTGTCATGTCTGTGGTGATGTTAGATTCTCATAGGAGCACAAACCCTATTGTGAACTGCACATGCAAGGGATCTAGGTTGCATGCTCCTTACGACTAATGCCTGATGATCTGTCACTGTCTCCCGTCACCCCCAGGTGGGACCATCTAGTTTCAGGAAAACAAGCTCAGGGTTCCCAGTGATTCTACATTATGGTGAATTGTATAATTATTTCATTATATATCACAAGGTAATAATTATAGAAATAAATTGCATAATAAATGTAATTACGAACACCCCTTCCCCTACCACCCCCATCTATGGAAAAATAATGGCCTCCCACAAAAACAGTCCCTGGGGCCAAAAAGGTTAGGAACCACTGCTCTAAAACATTTGGAAGTTAGGTGTCTTTACATTATTTGCTGGTAGAAAAGTTAAAATGACGTTCAGTATTTCCTGTGTTAAGGAAGGTCACTTTATTATCAGTGGTTTCCAGACTTTACTGTGCCTAAGTATCACAGGAAATGTATTAACCATGCAAAGCCTGAGGAGTATCTGATACCACAGACCTGTGAGGTGACAACTTGGCATCTGCTTTGTTAGCAATCCTCCCAGGTAATTTCAATATAGGAAGAACGGTGGCCACACCGTGGGAAACAGATCCAGAGGGACACACATGACTAAGCTTCCAAAACAAGAACTGTTAACCTAACCAGTACACTGACTGCATCCAACATTGGAGAACTGAACAGGAGGTTTTCTTTTACGTCTGTTGATCAAGGTCTACAAACAACTTACTGGGCCAAATTTAAGCAGTCCTGACATATAAAATTGATTTCTATTGAGTTTTGGGAAATAGAATTTTCTGATTTAAGAAATAAGGAACTATTTCCAAGATTCATTCCTCATAGATCAGTCATTTTTTTCCTCAGAAGGATAATACCTAATGAGAGGCAGGTTCTAACTGTGGCTTAGACCTAAAGATCCTCTTATGCCTCCCTAGAGGACCTGTAAAGGTGACTTGTGGAAAGAACAGATGTGGCTTTTTGTATGTAAAGCAAGTGATGTCTGATTTCGAAGAAAACAAAACCAAAAATTTATTTTTTAATAAGGAATTCCCTTCAGAATAATTTGCAGAATTGGTGTCCCTAGACCTTCCAATATTTGCATTCCAAATGTAGTTTTCTCATCTCACCTAGATAAGACTAAAGCAGAAGTTTTGTTGCATGTGCCTCCATTTTCCAGCAGTTGAGCAAGTGTGTAGCTCTCTTTATTCTCTCTTTTACCTCAGTGATTGATCTCTAGATACTGTGATCTCTGAGTATATTGAGCTTGGCATAAAGTTTATGCCGTCTTATTTTGTAGCAATTACTTCACATAGCTGCAGAGGGCAGCAGAGAGCTGCTGATAGATTTATAATATGGACCGAAGAGTCCTGGTTTCTCCCTGTTTATCTGTTGTGCAGATGCTTACCATACGATTGTTTAATTATGAGATTATTGTTTAAATGTATTTCATGCAAGTGTTTACTGTTTAATAATGATAGATGGGAAATACACTTGTAAGCTCCAAGTCAAATGTATATATTCACTGAGGTAAAGTAAAAGAAATATCTTACTCAGCCACTGCATTGTAGTCTGTTGAAGAGTGGCTTATTCATAAGGGACTAGAGGAGCACTTTCTAACATTTTGCCATGCTACACCAGGATTTTAAATTATATCAGTTGAAATTCTCTAGCTTGGATTTTTGGTCTTTTTGGAGGGTGGTTTTTGTTGTTGTCCATTAAAAACTTAAAATCAAGCTACCTCTAATATTTTAAGCAAGCAAATTAATCCATTTGCAGCTCTTAGCACAAGGTCAGGCACATAATAACTATTTTGAGTTTTAGCTCATTGAATGAGTTACACAGCTAGGGAATCAGACATTTAATCTTGTATAGGTAATCTAAGCAGATAGGAGTACAATGTTACAAAATAGGAAATTACAAGGTAAGACTATAGCCAAGTAATGGATATTTGCTTTACAGGAAGCATCTTCACTAAGCAATATTAGTATACCATTTTTCATCCTAACTAGTATTTAAAGTAATTTGTCTTGAGTATGTTGGGTATAATAAAAAATTTAAAAAACAAAGAAAATAATTTGGCTTCTTTATAGAATATCTTCTTTATACAAAGCACCTTATAATGTTTAAGTCCTTGATTTGCGAATTTTATTCTTCAGAAAGGACACTTGTAATAGTTTCCACCCTTACTTCTTTTTCAGTTAAATGAAAATTAACCCGCATATGCTACAGATTCAAGGTAATTCTAGAAATTGAGTTATTCATTCAACAGATATTTGTTAGTACCCACAATTAACAGGCAAAATTGGTTAGGCACAGTGGCTCAAACCTGTAATTCCAGCACTTTGGGAGGCCTAGGTGGGCAGATCACATGAGTTTGGGTTCAAGACCAGCCTGGCCAATAAAGTGAAACCCTGTTTCTACTAAAAACACGAAAAATTAGCTGGGTGTGGTGGCATGCACCTGTAATCCCAGCCACTCCAGGAGGCCGAAGCAGGAGAATCTCTTGAACCTGGTAGGCAGAAGTTGCAGTGAGCTGAGATCACATCACTGTACTCTAGCCTGGGCAACAGAGCAAAACTGTCTAAAAAAAACAAAAATTAGGCAGAATTGGCTCCCTTTATATTTTCTTTTCTTTTCTTTTTTTTTTTTTTTGGAGATAGGGTTTTGTTCTGTTGCCCAGACTGGAGTGCCGTGGTGCAATCGTGGCTCATTGTAACTTCTACCTCCCAGGCTCAAGTGATCCTCCCGCCTCAGCCTTCCAAATAGCTGGGACTATAGACATGAACCACCACACCCAGCTAATTTTTTTTATTTTTAGTAGAGACATGGTCTTGCTATGTTGCCCAGACTGGAGTTTTCTTGAAGAATATGATTTCCTCTGTCAAGAAATGTATAGTTCAGCTAGGGAGACATGTAACTATGGTTACATTTATATTTTAGGTAGTTTAGTGCTTATCAGTATACTCTGGTTAGCATGTAAGTGTGGGGGAGGCAATGGGTAGAGCCTTCTCTGTGCTTTGTACATTAGCACAGTGCCTGCACATTATGTGCCATAAGTATGTTGAAAAACTGTCGTTACTGAGGTAGGAGTTTAAAGTCCTTACTGGAGATTGTATTTAGCTCTTGAAAGATAAAACCTATTTCCCAGGTGGAGAGTTTGATTTTAACTTTTTATTTTTGAATCTTTATATTTTTTAGATAGTAGCAAAAAATAGATTCCAGCTTCCCCTGATTTTAACAGCTTACATAGCCATAGTGCAATTATCAAAACCAGGAAAGAAACATTATTACAACGCTGTAAACTATAGACCTTATTCAGATTTCATCACATTTTCCACAAACGTCATTTTTCTTCCAGGATCCAGTTCATTATCCCTCATTGCATTTAGTTTTCGTGTTGCCCTAGTTTTCTCTAGCTGATGATAGTTCCTTTGTCTTTTTTTTTTTTTTTTTTTTTTTTTAGACAGAGTAGCACAAGCTGGAGCACACTGGCATGATCATAGCTTACTGTGGCCTCACACTCCTGGGCTCAAGTGATGCTCCTGCCTCCGCCTTCTTCATAGCTGGGACTACAGGCCCTTGCCATCATACCCAGCTATTTTTTTTTTTTTTAGGACATGGGAGCTTGCTTTGTCGCCCAGGTTGGTCTTGAACTCATGTGCTCAAGTGATACTGCCACCTTGACCTCTCAGAGTGTTGGGATTACAGGCATACACCATTGCACCCATCCTCCATTGTCTTTTACACCCTTAGAATATGCAGTTATTTTATAGAACGTCTCTCAGTTTGGGTTTGTCTGATTTATGTGTGTGTGTGATTTAGCTAAAGTTATGTGTTTTTGTCAAGAATACTACAGAAATGATGTCCCCTTCTTAGTGCATCTTATCTGGGGGTGTGTGGTGTTATGTCTTATTACTGGTGATGTTAACCATGATCATCTGCCTTCTTTCTTAGCTGTAAAGTAATTATAGCGTATTTCCCTTTATAGTTAACAACTTGGCTGAGATAATTCGAGAGTTAATTAGGTTAGATTTTTTTTTCCCCTAACAACATCAGTGTGTAATATAGTTCAGTTGTTAGTATTTGTACTCCACTTTGAATTCTTCTTACATCCTGGTTTATTTTAATTGTTTATTTGGGGATGTACGAAAACATAACTGTAGTTCTCCTAGAGTTATATGGAACGATATACTCAAGAAATATTACGCCCTCTTCATCCCTATTGCCTCATTCCCATTCTTTCTTCCCCTTTCCCACCCACCTCCTATAGGTAACCAGCCAGTCTCTTGAGTTTCTGGTCTGTCTACCCTGTTTCTTTTGTACAAATGAGCAGATGTAGATATATTTTCTTATATTCCTTTTTTATACGTGAAGGATAGAACATTACAGATACTTTATTATACTTTAATTTTTTCACTTAACAGTATATCCTGGAAATAACCATATCAATTCATAGAGATCTTATGAATTATTTTTTTCCAGCTGAATAATACTCTATTATGTGGAAGTACCTTCATTTATCCAACTATTTGTATTCATGAACACTTAGATTATTTCCACTATTTGCCATTACAAACACTGCTGCAATGAATAATCTTGTGTGTGTGTTTTTATATTGTTGGAAATGTATCTTCAGAGTAGATTCCTAAAAATGGGATTTCTGGGTTAAAAGGTAGATGCAGCTGGATATGGTTGGTGTTCCTGTAGTACCAGGTAATTGGCAGGCTGAGATGGGTGGATGGTTTGAGCCCAGGAGTTCAAGGCTAGCCTGGGAATCATAACAAGAAATTGTCTCGTTTTTAAAAAGAAAACCCCTGCTGGGTGTGATAGGTCATGCCTATTATCCACAGCACTTTGGGAGGCTGTGGCAGGAGGATTGCTTGAGGCCAGGAGGTCGAGACCAGCCTGGGCAATATAGTAAAACCCTGTCTGTATTTTTTAAATAATAATATTTAAACATTTAAAAAACTGGTAGATACATATGCAGTTTTCTTAAGAATTATCACTTCACTCTTCAGAAGGTTGTACCAGTTTGTATCCTCACTGGCAGCAGATGAGATGGCCTGCTTCCCACAGCCTCACCAATAGTATGTGTTACACCCTTTACTTTTTGCCAGTCTGAGGTAGAAATGATATCTCAGTATTATTTTAATTTGCCTTTATTTAATTTTCGTAAGTTAAAGCTTTTTTTTTTTTTTTTTTTTTTTTTTTGAGACAGAGTCTCTCTCCCTCGCCAGGCGCCAGGCTGGAGTGCAGTGGTGTGATCTCGGCTACTGCAACTTCTGCCTCCCGGGTTCAAGCACTTCTCCTGCCTTAGCCTCCCGAGTAGCTGGGACTACATGCATGCGCCACCATGCCCAGCTAATTTTTGTATTTTTAGTGGAGATGGGGTTTCACTATGTTGGCCAGGATGGTCTCAGTCTCTTGACCTTGTGATCCGCCCACCTCAGCCTCCCAAAGTGCTGGGATTACAGGCGTGAGCCACCGCACCCAGCTAAAACATTTTTTCATATATTTGAGAGCCATGTTTATATTATTTTTTCTGAGTTGTCTATTCTTTTCCCCATTTTTTCTATGGCGTTTTTACTTCTTTGTCCCTCGATTTTTAAGCTTTTTAAAATATATTTCAAATTTTAGCCCTTTGTGATACATGTTGTAAATATTTCTTCCATGCTTGTCAGTTGTCTTTTTGAAATTGCGATAAAATATGCATAACATAAATTTACCATATTAATCATTTTTAAGTATACAATTCAGTAACATTAAGTACATTTGTTTTTTTGAACAATCATCCCCACTAAGCATCCCTAGAACTTTTCATCTTCCTAAACTACAATCCATATCCATTAAACAGTAACTACCCACTCCCTTTTTCCCTATCCCTGAATAACCACCATCCTACTTTCTTTCTGTCTCTAAAGTTTACTACTTCAGGTAGCTCATGTAAGTGGAATTTTACAGTGTCCTGTTAGATCTGGCTTATTTCACTAAGCATCATGTTTGTAGCATGTATGAGAATTTTATTCCTTCCTAAGTAGAATAATATTCCATTGTATGTATACACCACATTTTGTTTATTCATTCATCTATCTATGTGGAGACTTGGGTTACTTCCACCTTTTGGCTCTTGTCATTAATGCTGTTAAGAACGTTGACATACACATATGTCTGATGTCAGTTGTCTTTTGACTTTGTTTACAGTGGGGTGTTTGTTTTGTTGAACAAATAATTCTTTTTTAATTTTTTTCTGTAGTCAGATTTATTAATCTGTTTTATTAGTTAGAGTTCCCTAGAGGGCAGAACTAATAAAATATATATATTTGTATATATTTATAAAGGGGAATTTATTAAGTATTAACTTACATGATCACAACATCCCACAGTAGATTGTCTGCAATCTTGAGGAGCAAGGAGAGCCAGTCCAAGTCCCAAAACTGAAGAACTTGGAGTCTGATGTTTGAGTGCAGTAAGCATCCAGCACAGGAGAATGATGTAGGCTGGGAGGCCAGTCTCACCTTTTCATGTCTTTCTGCCTGCTTTTTATTCTCTGGAAGCTGATTAGATTGTGACTACCAGATTAAGGGTGAGTCTGCCTTTCCCAGCCCACTGACTCAAATGTTAATCTCCTTTGGCAACACCCTCACAGACACACCCAGGATCAATACTTTGCATCCTTCAATCCAATCAAGTTGACACTCAGTATCAACCATCACCCTGCTATTCTTATACTATCTCTGTATTTTAAGTCAGAATGTTATTTCTCATACTGAGGTTAAAGAGGAATTTATTTTCATATTTTTATGACTTTACTTTCTACATTTAGATCTCTAGTTCGTTTGGATTTTATTCTTGTATAGGATGTGACCTGTGGGTCTAATTTCATCTTTTTCCAAATGACTACCAAGTTGTTTGGCATCATTTTTTAAAGTTGATCTTTTAAAGGCACAGTGGCTCATGCCTGTAATCCTAACAATTGGGAGGCCAAGGTTAGTAGATTGCTTGAGCCCAGGAGTTCAAGGTCAGCCTGGGCAACATGGTGAAACCCTATCTCTACAAAAAATACAAAATTACCTGGATGTGGTGGCACGTACTTGTGGTCCCAGCTACTTAGGAGGGGTGGTAGGAGGATCACTTGAATCCAGCAAGTCAGGACTACAGTGAGCCATGATTGTGCCACACTGTACTCCAGGTTAGATGGCAAAGCAAGACCCTATCTCAAAAAAAAAAAAAGTCCATCTTTGTTTTAGTGATCTGGCTTAATTTTAATAGCAGCTAAGTTGAAGTATATCTCTTTTCCCAAATACTCACCTTCTCTACCTGTTTGTCAGATTATCATTTAAAACCTAAGTTTATGGTGACATCATTTATCAAAACAAAGACCCTCAGTGGACACCACCAAGAAAGCATCGTTAAAGTCTCTCATGCTGCCATTATATCTAAGAGTCTCCTTAAGGGTTTGGACAGCTGCAGAAGCTCTACACAGGATGGTTGAGCTTTGAAACAGCCAGTTGGCGTCTGAGGAGCCATTTCGAACAGTGGAGAATGTTCGCAGTCTGTGTGGTAATGAGAGATCCAAATACCAAGCTCTCCAGGGGCTTTGGGTGTGTCACCTGCACCACTGTGGAAAAGGTGGATGCAGCTTTGAATGCAAGGCCACACAAGGTGGATGGAAGAGCTGTGAAACCAGAGAGAGCTAGCTGTTCAAAGATCTCAAAGACCAGGTTTCCACTTAACCGTGAAAAGCATCCTTATTGGTGTCATTAAAGAAAACACTGAATAACACCACCTAAGAGATTATTTTGAACAGTATGGAAAAATTGAAGTGATTTAAATCATGAGTGACTGAGGCAGTGGCAGAAAGAGGGGCTTTGCTTTTGTAACCTTGACAACCATGACTTCATGGATAGGACTCATTCGGAGATGCCGTACTGTGAATGGCCACAACTGTGAAGTAAGGAAGGTTCTGTTGCCACAAGAGATGGCTAGTGCTTCATTCAGCCAAGGTTCTGCAAACTTTGGTCATGGTTGTGGGACTGGTTTTGGTGGGAATGACAACTTTGGTCATGGATGAAACTTTGATCATGGTGGCTTTAGTGACAAGAGCAGTTGTAGATATGGTGGCATTGGCTCTAATGGATTTGGTAATGCTAGAAACAATTTCAGAGGTGATGGAAGCTACAGTGATTTTGGCAGTTACAATAACCAATCTTCAAATTTTGACCCTATGAAGGAAGGAAACTCTGGCCCCCGTGGTGGTAGAGGACAGTACTTTGCCAAATCGTGAAACCAAATGTCTGTGGCAGTTCTAGGATCAGTAGTAGCTATGGCAGTGCCAGAAGGTTGGGGGTTTTCTTGTGTGTGGTTTTCTTGCTCTGTCACCCAGGCTGGAGCGCAGTGGCATGATCTCAGCTTCACCTCCTGAGTTCAAGCCATTCTCCCACCTCATCCTCCCGAGAAAGTGGAACTACAGGTACCTACCACCATGCCCAGCTAATTTTTTTTTTTCTATTTTTAGTAGAAACGGGGTTTCGCCATGTTGGCCAGGCTAGTCTCGAACTCCTGACCTCAGGCAATCCACCTGCCTCGGCCTCCCAAAGTGCTGGGATTAAAGGCATGAGCCACTGTGCCCAGCCTAATTTTTGTATTTCTAGTAGAGATAAGGTTTCGCCATGTTGCCCAGGCTGATCTCAAACTCTTGAGCTCAAGCAATCCATCCTCCTTAGCCTCCCGAAGTGCTGGGATTATATGTGTTAGCCACCACACCCAGTGAGATTGATTTTTAACATAGTTCTCAAAATGACTATAGGTTAGAGCTCTGGAACTGAATACCATGTTTTGGAGCAGTGTCATCCTCTTCACATGCCCTAGTTCTTGACAGCAAGGGAATTAGAAGTGACTTTTTCTTTAGAACTATGAAACATAAAAGCTCTGTGTTCACCTTTTTGCAGCAGTTTCTGTGCCTTACTCAGTGCTACTTCCTCCAAACAATTATTTCCACATCTGTGAAAGACAGTACAGTCTTGTGGTTAAGAGTATGAACTTTGTTGTGTTGCTTTGTTTAAAAGACAGGGTCTAGCTTCGTTGCTCATGCAACTCCTAGACTCAAGCGATTCTCCCACCTCAGTCCCTCAAGTACTTGGGACTATAGGTGTGCACTACCTCACCTAAAAACATTAACTTGGAAATGTTAGATCTGTCCTAGCTCCATCATTTAACTTGGCACAAAGTGGGATCATAAGGATTAAAGGACTAGCACATAAAAGCAATCAGGAACTGTTGACTGTAGCTAGTAAGTCAAATTAAATGAGCATAGACCATAAAATATTTCAGGTCTAGAACAGAACTTTGAAGATCTCTTAAAAATCATTTTTAGATACTTATTTTTTTCAAGATTGCAGGCATACATTCATTCCACAATCTTATAAATAATATGACAACCTCAGTTATTCAGCTCCTTCAAGTTACCTTACGAAGAAAAATTGAGTGTTTGGCTAGGGATGTGGGGAGTGAGAGAATTTGGAAGGGAGTACACAGGAAGTTTCTGAGGTTCTGGCAGTGTTCCCTATCTTACTTAATTTGTATAATAGTTTTGTGGATACATATCATGCAACAGTGTACTAAGCTGTACATTTGTGTGTGTTTTTCCATATGTATTATACTTGTAGTTATTGAATCAATTTCTGATATTGGGATATGGAACTCTTCAACTAATGTTGGATTGTCTGTTTCTCCTCCAAATTCTGTCAGTTTTTCCTTTATGTATTTTGTGGTTCTGCTGTTAGATATGTATACACTTATAATTGTTACATTTTCCTGATTTGTTGATCTTTTTACCATTATAAGGTATCCCCTTTTTTGGTCTCCAGTAATAGATCTTGTCTTAAAGCCTGTTTTGTCTGATAGCACTTCAACTACTTCTCTTAAGATTGCTGTTTGCACAGTATCTCTTTTATAGTTTCACTTTCAACCTGTATATGTCTTCAAATGTAAAGCATGCATCTTACAGCCAGTGTATAATTGAATCTTCTTGAATTGGTGTGCTAATCTCTGTTATTTGGGTTGTTTAGTGCATTCATATTTAATCTGCTTATTGATATGGTTGGATTTACATTAGCCATTTGATTTGTCTTTTACCAGTCACATGTGTTCTTTATTCTTCTTTTTTTGCTGCCTTTTTTGTATTAATTTTTTGCATGCCATTTTAATACTTTGGATTTTATTAACTATATTTGCTTTTTAGCTATTTCTTAGTGGTTGTTTTAGGAATTATAATGCACATCTTTTTATAGTCTACTTTAGTTTTCCGGGATTTTTTTGTTTTTGTTTTTGTTTTTGTTGAGACAGGGTCTCATTCTGTTGCCCAGGCTGGAATACAGTGGAGCAATCATGGATCACTGCAGCTTCCACCTCCCTGGGCTCAGGTGATCCTTCCACCTCAGCCTCCTGAGTTGCTGGACTACAGGCACACACCACCATGCCCAGCTAATTTTTGTATTTTTTGTAGAGACAGGGTTTGACCATGTTGCCTAAGCTGTTCTCAAACTCCTGAGCTCAGGTGATCTACCCGCCTTGGCCTCCCAAAGTGCCGAGATTACTGGTGGAAGCCACCACACCTAGCCCTGCTTTAGTTTAATACTACTTAATTTCAGTGAAATATGTTGATAGATGCTTTGCTTAAGCATAGCTCCATGTCCTGTCCTCCACTTTGAACTACCATTTTCATGAACATCATATCAATATATGTTGTAAACCCAACCACTGAGTGTCATAATTACTGCTTTTTATAATCTTTTGTCTTTTAAAGAAATTGAAGAAGAGAAAAAATAATATTAGAGTCTTATATGTGCTTACAATTTCTTTCTTTCTTTTTTTTTTTTTTGCCTAGACTGCTCAGTAGGATATACTTACCATTTCTGATGTTCTTCATTTCCTCCTGTGGTTCTGAGTGATCATGTACTGTTATTTCCTCCAGCCTGAAGGACTTTAGTATGTTTTGTGAGACAGATTTCATAACAGTAAATTCTCTTTGTTCATCTGTCAAAGTCTTTAGTTTGCCTTCTTCTTGAGGTAGTTTTGCTAAACGTATAATCTTTGTTGAAATTTTAAAGTTAGCCTTTATCTCTTAAAGTATTTGTTCCATTCTTTTCTCTCTTCCCTTCTTTTGGGTCTTCCATTTGTGTCGAGAGGGCCCTGTTCGTTTTTCTTCAGTCTTTTTTGCTTTTTCTTCATTCTTCAGATTGGATAATTTCTTAAAATAGAACTTCAAGTTTACTTATTCTTTTTATTTTTATTTTCAAACAAGGTTGCACTCTGTCACCTAGGCTGTAGTGCAGTGGCACAATCATGGCTTCAGCTTCTTGGGCTCAGGCGATCCTCCCACCTCAGCCTCCAGAGTAGCTGAAACCACAGGTGCGCACCACCACACATGGCTTATTTTTTTTTGGCTTTTTGCTAGAAACAAGGTTTTGCCATGTTGCCCAGAATGGTCCAAACTCCTGACTCAGGCAGTTTGCCCACCTTAGCCTCCCAAAGTACTGGGATTACAGGTGCAAGCTACTGCTCCCAGCCTGTCCAGTTTTGTAGTTGGCTTTAGGGAAGAGGATTTGGCAACCTCCTTACTTCAGCACATCAAAAATTCCACTTTTATTTTCAAAAAGTAGAATTAGAAAGGATGAGGAAAAAAACTAAGCCTTAAAATTGACCATAAACAAAAACAAATTACCACAACAATAATGAATTGATTGTATAGGAAAGATAATTCCATTAACTTTGGACACAGACTCTGACTACAACAAAACCTTGAACTGTACATAGTAGGTTCATTGTTGGTAATGATATTTATATATAGCAATTTTGAAACTCTTATTTGTTGTAGGATAGAGAAAATTAATAAAGTTGCTATTCTGAGAACCAGAGTTTTCACTTTGGAGGAATGTGAGGAAGAATCCTGTGTTTTTGGATTTCATTTGTATGTGTTCTTTGGACTCAAAGAATTTCATTTTGTTTAAAATGTATTTTCTGGGCCCTGAGAAGGCCTAAAAGCAGTCACACCCTAGTAACAATGAACACACTAACACCCAGATCTTTGTTTCTAAACATTGTTCCACACTAAAAGAATCCAGGACTCAGCCGAGTGGGGTGGCTCACACCTGTAATCTCAGCACCTTAGGAGGCTAAGGTGGGAGGATCACTTGAGCCCAGGAGTTTAAGACCAGCCTAGGAAAAATAGTGAGACACAGCTCTCCAAAAAAAAAACAAAAAACTAGCCAGATGTAGTGGTGTGCACCTGTGGTCCCAGATACTAGGGAAGCTGAGGTGGGAGGATCGCTTGAGCCCAGGAGGTTGAGCCCGCAGTGAACCATGATTTCTTTAGCCTGAGTGGCAAAGGGAGACTTTGTCTTTAAATAAATAAATAAGTAAAAATTGATCTAGGACTTCTTTGAGATACAGACAGATCAAGGGTAGGCAAAGTACAGAATATTACACCTGGAATATTATGTAAACCAGTAAGTTCACCCTTCGTAGAATAAACCCAGGTAAAATGCCCATGCAAATCCTGGAGTAGGCTAGGGAGGCTTAAACTGGAAATCCTAGAGAACTCAGTACCTGGAGCATGGTTTAGAAGGGCCAGATGGGATACAGGTAGGGCCAGCCAGAGGAGGGCATTGACAAGAGGCTCTTCTGCCCACATCTGAGGGCCAAAAAGCACTACAATGCATGAAACCATTTAAGCATTAAGTAACACTCCAAATTTTTTGCAGTGCTTTTATTGTTTTTATAATTTAAAACAATCTGTAGGGCAGAATTGAATTAAAAATTAAAAGCAGTATGTATAATCTGCATTCAAAGAAAGACCATGTGGGAAAAGAAGTGAAAAGTGGCCCCAGGGAGGAGATATGGTTTGTACCAGACTTTGAAAACCACAGAAAATTTGGTGTTAGGGAGTTGGAAGGAGGATATGGAAGAGTTATTCCATGGAAGGACAAGGTTGGGACACATAAGCAAACAAATGGAATGAGTTATAAGCCTGATAAACTTTGAGAGACAATAGTGAGATCAGACTGTCTAGCAGAAAGGACATGTGTTGCATAAGTTGAGTAGGTTGGAATAAAAGCTTGATTTAGTGTGAACAAGAGATTTCTGAATCTTGATTTTTCTCATCTGTAAAATGAGTCAGGACCACCATGCTCACCTCTCAGAATTATCTTGAAAAACAAATGAGCTAAAGGATGTGACAGCAGATTTTTCGCAGTGAAGCACTGTACTGGTATAGTTGTAATGAATTTTGAATACCAAGTTGAGAAGTTTACAGTTGTGATAGTAACTGTTCAAATAAACTCCATTCATGGAGAGCATTGTCTCTGTTTGGGACTTTCCTTGGCAGTTCCTGTGATGATTTACAGTGTAGGATAATGTCACTATTTCCCCTAAGTTTTCAGTGATGGGGAAGAATACTGATTAAAGAGTCCTATAAAATTTCTTGGTTTCCATGTTTATGGAAGTAAAATTCAAGATCAGATGTTTCTCCGTGAGGCCTTTCTGGAATGTGTTAAAAGGCACTGTGGAGGTGTGTGAGGGCTCTAACCACATTAGAAGCTTCTGTTCATAGGACAGAACCTGGAAAGATTTTCCCCTGATAGTGCTGCAGAATATCGGCACTGCCGGCTCATGTATGTGTGGATGCTCCTGGCACTTAGCACGCTAAGGAAGACCTATACACTATCATACCTATCCTTGGATTCCAGTAATACCATACTATATGCCTGTCATCCTTTGGAGAAAAAATATATTAAGCAGAAAAAAAACTCCAGTCTTTGTACTGGGATCATCAATACTGTCTTGGCACAGCTGGGAAATAGTTCAACTTTCTTCTAAAAGTGCTATTTTTAGCTGCTTCCAAGGAGATGTTCAGAATGATACTGATAATTGCATTACTCTTTAATTTGCACAATCTGTGGAGAAGGAAGTGGCAGCTCTTTTTCAGTGTTTACTACTCAGTGGGCCACTGGGTTGTGATTTATCAGTTGGAACAATGGAATGCCTTACTTAGAATAATTGGTCTCAGCTCACACCTGTAATCCCAGAACTTGGGGAGGCTGAGGCAGGTGGATCACTTGAGGCCTGGAGATCAAGACCGGCCTGACCAACATAGGGAAACCCCATCTCTACTAAAAATACAAAAAATTAGCCAGGTGTGGTGGCACATGCTACTCAGGAAGTTGAGGCATGAAAATCGCTTGAACCTGGGAGGCAAAGGTTGCAATGAGCCAAGATCACACCACTGCACTTCAGACTGGGTGATGGAGTGAGACTCTGTCTCAAAAAAAAAGAATAATTAACCTCAGAATTACATTCTAGAGCCTTTTACTTTGGTAGTTCAACTTTCAGTCCTTCAAGTTATAAAGGCAAGATGAGGGCTAGGCACGCTGGCTCACACCTGTAATCCCAACACACTGGGAGGCTGAGGTGAGAAGATTGTTTGAGCCTAGGAGTTGAAGACTAGCCTGGCCAATACACTAAGACCCCATCTCTACTAAAAATAGAAAAAAAATTACCCAGGAATGGTGGTGCTTGTAGTCCCAGCTACGCAGAAGGATCGCTTGAGCCCAGGAGTTCAAGGTTACAGTAAACTCTTATGGTGCCACTACACTCCAGCCTGGGCAACAGAAGGAGACCCTGTCTCTGAAAATAAAGTATTTCTCAAGCTGGCTGCTCAGGCTGGCCCATACCACCAATTCCTTTCTGGGTACTTGAGTCTTGACTTTGCCCATTGGGAACGTGATGTTATAAATTTACCAAAAAATGATTGGTCTCTTAAAACACGAACACACACACACACTTACTTTATAAGAGCCCGATCTGGCAGTCTGAGTGATTCATCTGTGTTCATAGAACATTCCTAATGAGTTGGCTCTGAAGAGAAGATTATAGATCAGAGAGTAGCTTGAGATTTACAGTTAATGCTAAAGAAATTGAAATTCTTAAAGGATGGGCATTAAACTTTAGTAACTTGATGAGTTAACCCCTCTCTAAAGAATGTGTTTTTTAAACAACTGTTAACTGAATTTGTTATGTTGTCTTGGTTTCCAACACCCCTTTCTATTTGAAGGAATTCTCTTGGGTTATAATCTTGTTGAGTGGCAGTACTCCGTGTCTCACACTTCATCTTCTGACAACCAAGGCTTGTAATCTGTGCTTGGTATATTAGATGCTTCTGACCAAGACCTTGAATCTAGATTGAATGAAGCAAAGAAAATGGAATGGTTGGAGTTGATTTGCTATCATTGCAGCCCTGTCCTGGCAATTCTTTCAATGAAAGACACTCAGGCATTCTGCTTCTTAACAGAGTGTCTTTGAGTTCTACCTGCTTGCTTACTTTTTTCTTTTCTTTTCTTGAGACGGAATCTTGCTCTGTCGCCAGGCTGGAGTGCAGTGGCATGATCTCAGCTCACTGCAACCTCTGCCTCCTGGGTTCAAGCAGTTTCCTGCCTCAGCCTCCCAAGTAGCTGGGATTACAGGCACACGCCACCACACCCAGCTAATTTTGTGTGTGTTCTTAGTAGAAATGGGGTTTCACCATGTTAGCCAGGATGGTCTTGATCTCTTGACTTCATGATCTGCCCACCTCAGCCTCCCAAAGTGCTGGGATTACAGACATGAGCCACGGCACCCAGCCGAGTTCTACCTGCTTTCTAAGCCTATCCTTTAAGCCTCCCATTGATTCTGTGAGCACTGATCTCTTTCCAGTAAACCTGCCCCCTAAAATGTTTTGCTTAAGATAGTCTTTTGCTTGCATCCAATAACCATAATCAATACAGCAGAGATCATTACAATCCAAGCATCTTTCTTATGGGTGGTACTAGGTAAATATGGCCATATTCTTATATTTTACTTTTTTCTGAATTCCTTTAGAATAGCTATTCCCTCAGATATGTTATATCTTAAAATGAATTGTTACTTGTACCTGCTGTGTGTCTGGCACATAGTACTTACCTTTCAGTTTCTTCATCGAGATTCTAAAAAAAAAATTAAATGCTCTGTTTAATCCACAGTGTAATAATAAGACATTTGGGAAATACCCTGGTCTCATCAATAGAATATTGACAACTCTTTTCCAGAGAAAGAATATTTTTACTTTGGTTTCTGTATTAGTCCGTTTTCACACTGCTGTTAAGAAGTGCCTGCGGCCAGGCGTGATGACTCACACCTGTAATCCTAGCACTTTAGGAGTCCAGGGTGGGTGGATCACCTGAGGTCGAGAGTTCAAGACCAACCTGTCCAACATGGAGAAACCTCATCTCTACTAAAAATACAAAAATTGGCTGGGCAGGGTGGCGCATGCCAGCTACTTGGGAGGCTGAGGCAGGAGAATCACTTGAACCCGGGAGGCAGAGGTTGCAGTGAACCGAGATCACACCATTGCACTTCAGCCTGGGTAACAAGAGCAAGACTCTGTCTGTCTCAAAAAAACAAAAAGAATTGCCTGAGACTGGGTGATTTATAAACAAAAGAGGTTTAATTGACTCACAGTTCCACATGGTTCCAGAGGCCTCAGGAAACTTACAATCATGGCAGAAGGTGAAGAGGAAGCTGATGGTTTTAAAGTGTGGCACTTCTGAAAACGATCAGCTCTGGTGAGAGTGAACTTAGTGTCATGAGAACAGCATCGGGGAACTACCCCCATGATTCAGTCACCTCTCACCAGGTCCCTCCCTTGACCCATGGGGATAGTTGGGTAGGGACACAGACCATATCCGTTTCTAATGTTAAAACGACCAATTGTTTAGATTCCAGGCTTCTCCTGTGTATGAAATTCCCTGCTAATTTATTTCCTCCCTTTGACATTACTTAATCAGAAGCTTCAAGAAGGAAGAAAGCCCCCTCCCCCCTAAAAGAAAGAAAGGAACTTTGAGGTATTCTCTGTTTTAGGGGCTTCTGTTGTTTTTGTTTTAAAACACTGTGAAAAGGTATCAGGCAGACAGACTGTTCTGCTAGTTTAGCTTGTGCCAATTAATATTGTTAAGATGTTCCAGAAGAAAGTGCATACACTCAGCACGTGTCTGCTTTGCTTTGCAGAATAACATTCTCTCATCCTTTGTGTTTGGTGAGTTTTTGGCCATCTGTGCAAGTTTCTGAGTTGTTTGAAGAAGCTAAGAAAAGAAAGACTTATTTATTTAGGTTTCTTCATATTTTCATGCGTTAACCTGCTAACGGTATACTGGCCTGACCCTGCAGACATGGTTTGTCCCCACGAATGTGCTCTGCCAGCGTACTATGTCTCCTTCATGACACAAACCATGAAGGTTCTTATAGCTATAAGGATTAAAGTACTTATTTCACAGAAAATAGTAGCTTATTTATTGAGCCCTTATTTACTAGTCACTGTATGGGCAGCTTTACATATGTTATATTAATCCGTTAAACAGTAGTCCATAAAACTATTAAAGCTTCATTTTTGAAATGAAGAGACTGAGGCTCAGGAAGATTCTGAAACTTGTCCAAAGTCACATAACTAGTAAGTAGTAGAAGCTAGAATTTGAATTTACACTGGTATGCACACCAGTGGGTGTGTTATTTAGTTTGATTTCTGAGTAAGCAGATATTAAGTGATACTAGCATTATCATTCCATGCAAAAGATAGAAGAAACATAGAAAGCAAAGGACATGCCAAGAAAACTGTTTTTTGTTTTAAACATCAAGAATGCAATTGATAATTAGCCCAATGGTCATGTGTTTTTTCTCTGTCACTGTACAAGGTTTAGGTGAAACTGATCCAGTTCTTAAAAGTCAGACTATTGCCTTTTAAATAGACTTTTTGTATAAAGAAAGCTGACCTTTTTGTTTATGTACAATAATATTGTGAGAAATTATGTAATTCTCTGATCTCTTTCAGAAAAGAAGAGAAGAGAGCACTAGACTAAAGGAGGAGGGAAATGAACAGTTTAAGAAAGGAGGTAAGATAACTTTCAGCACTGATAATCTGGTCATCCTGATACCTCATCCTGTCGTAGAGTCTGTGAAGAAACCCCAAAGAACATTTGGAAACAACTAGCAAAACCAGACTTCACAATACAGTATTGCTTCCCAGTACCTTGGCATTTTGAGTTTTTTACTAGGCCAAATTACTCATCTGATGGTGACAAGTTACCATTTGTCTCTTGGCACATGCATAATCTTTATGTAATTCACTATCTGTTAATCTAGAATCAGGGGTAAAACTCTTTAGCTCTTGCTTTGGAAAATACTAACCTAGAATGTCAAAAGACTATGTGCTGCATTGCTGTAAAAACCACAGTCCCCACTCCTTGCTTGCTGTGGTACTGTAAAAGCAGGCCTGACTTTTCTGGTATGGCCTAGGGTTGCCTGTCCTTTGGTTGCTGTTTTTATTTGAGACCGAGTCTCGCTCTGTCACCAGGCTGGAATGCAGTGGCCATTCTCGGCTCACTGCCACCTCCGACTCCCTGGTTCAGGTGATTCTCCTGCCTCAGCCTCCTGAATAGCTAGGATTACAGGCATGGGCCACCATGCCCAGCTAGTTTTTGTATTTTTAGTAGAGATGGGGTTTCACCATGTTGGCCAGCAGGTCTCGATCCCCTGACTTTGTGATCCACCTGCCTCAACCTCCCAAAGTTCTGGGATTACAGATGTGAGCCACTGTGCCCGGCCTTCTTTTCTTTTTTTAAATTCTCCAAACTGCTTCAGAAGGGTTGCTCTTTTATGTGCCATTTTCTTTGGATGCCTTAAGTAGACAGAGATTCTTCATGTCCTTCTGCAATTCCTACATTTGCTTAGAAAGAGAAGTTGGTGGGGTTCATTCTGATAATTTAAGTCTTCTGTCACGTCTTAAAGTGTATATACTGCAGAAATCTAGGCGTGTTAACATTTTCCCTTAGTTATTTTCAGGGTTTTTTTGTTTTCCAAAAGTTACCCTAATTACCTGATTTCAGATTTTAAATTTTTTTTCTTATATCCTGGTTTAGTAATCATTAATATATTTTTTTCTAATAGAACAAATGCTTCTAATTTTGAAAGCATATTTTTTGTATGTTAATATTAAATATTTCAAACCTGAGAAAGGAGTATATAGGCAATTTTCTGTTACTATCCTGACCATAATTATGCATGTAACAGTGAATATATAAATTTATCACCATTTTCTCTTTTAAGGTCTTGATTTAAATATTGATTTTTACATCGTTGCTTTTAGCTCTATCAAATGTCTCTTCAAACATTTCATGGATGCAGTTTTAGCCAGGTTGACTGTATGAAAGGACAGTAGTTTTAATGAAAACAAATATGTATAATTTTTTCTTTATCTCAGGCCATGGATCCCAGAGTTAATCTCTTTCATCTATCCAGTTCTCTAACCTCCTTTGAAAACTCCTTTCTCAATTGCCCAGCCAAATGAAAACTGAACATTTAAGGAATGCCAGGACTCCTGAGTATTGAAGGCTTGTCACTGACAGCATGTTCAGCTGTCAGTTTACCAAGCACAGCCTGTGACATTGGCACAAGCAAACACTGTTCCTTTAAAGAGAGAAGAAAGGAGGAAATTATTTTTACTGCCCAGAACTTAATAGACTGTGACCATCTTTTAACTCGAAACCTTCATCATATGAATGGAAAACTGCTTCTGAGATCCTGTGGAATATAGTAGTAACAGGAATAAAATCATAATGACCACTCATCCTTTATCTTATCATCCTCAGATTATATAGAAGCTGAAAGTTCTTATAGTCGAGCCCTCGAAATGTGCCCATCCTGCTTCCAAAAGGACAGGTCCATTCTATTTTCAAATAGAGCTGCAGCAAGGATGAAGCAGGTATGAATCTTTGACATTTTCTTTTTAAAAAGCACGTGGACTTGCAGTCTTTTGATACCAAAGTTTCTCTCCAAATACTAGCATAGAGATTGCTGCCTCCCTTTTCCTGCCCATATATTTCCCTGATGTAAAGGCCATAGGGAGTATAGAAAATATTTTGAAAAACTTGAGTCAGATGACTGTTAACATTCCCCATTAAAGTAGCTGAGTGAATACTTTCATGAAAGGAGGGGTGGCAAATTTTTTGCTAAACTAGGGCAGGTTCATGAAGCAATGAGCCAAGTAGTACATATCCTAGAATAGAACTAGATGCTTGTTTTAGGCCGCTGGGATTCTATATAAACATGCAAAGGCACAGGGAAACACTGGTAAAAACTCTGGGCTTTAAGCACCTATAAAAATGGTTATTCCTAGGATTCTTATTTTTCTGTTCAAAGTATGGACACTGGGAGAAATGTCCAACCGTTGGGATAAAAGGTACCCTTAAGGCCGTGCGTGGTGGCTCGAACCTCTAATCCCACTACTTTGGGAGGCTGAGGCGAGTAGATCACCTGAGGTCAGGAGTTCGAGACCAGCCTGACCAATATGGAGAAACCTGTCTCTACTAAACAAAATTAGCCAGGCATGGTGGCCTGTAATCCCAGCTACTCAGGAAGCTGAGGCAGGAGAATCACTTGAACCCAGGAGGCGGAGGTTTCGGTGAGCCAAGATCGTGCCATTGCACTCCAGCCAGGGCAACAAGAGCGATGCTCCATCTCAAAAAAAAAAAACATACCCTTAAATGCAAAATGGGTGTCAGGGAACTTTTAAAAGTATTGTGTATTTCCAAAGGATTGAGAACCTTTAGTATAACAAAGTGAATGTAGAATAGGTAAGAGTACAAATATATTTATTTTATACCATAATGGTACTAAAGTTAGATAGTTGGATTTGGGCAAGGCTTAGTGACTCATGTCTGTAATCCCAGCACCTTGGGAGGCCAAAGCGGGCGAATCACCTGAGGTCAGGAGTTGGAGACCAGCCTGGCCAACATGGTCAAACCCCGTCTCTACTAAAAATACAAAAATTAGCCGGGCATGGTGGCGGGTGCCTGTAATCCCAGCTATTTGGGAGGCTGAGACAGGAGAATTGCTTAAACCCAGGAAGCAGAGGTTGCAGTGAGCCGAGATAGCACCACTGCACTCTATCCTGGGCAACAAAGAGCGAAACTCCATCTCAAAAAAATAAAATAAGTTTTTTTTTTTACTTTTTAAATTTTTTTGTTGAAAACTGAGATGCAAATACACACAGTTGCCTAGGCCTACAGAGGGTCAGGAGCAGCAGTAGCACTGTCTTCCACCTCCACATCTAGTGCCACTGGAAGGTCTTCAGGGGCGACTCAACCTGTCATCTATGATAACAATGCCCTTTTCTAGAATGCTTTCTATAGGACCTGCCTGAGGCTGTTTGACAGTTAACTTTTTTATAGTAGAAGGAGTGCACTCTAACATAAAAAATACTGTATAGTAAATACATAAACCAGTAACAGCCATTTATTATCAAGTGTTATGTATGTGTTATGCTTTCTTTTTTTTGAGATGGAGTCTCATGCTGTCGCCCAGACTGGGGTACAGTGGCATGATCTTGGCTCATTGCAATCTCTCTGCCTCCTGGGTTCAAGTGATTCTCATGCCTCAGCCTCCTAAGTACCTGGGACTACAGGCGTGCACCACCATGCCCGGCTAATTTTTGTAGTTTTAGTAGAGACGGGCTTTCACCCTGTTGGCCAAGCTGATCTTGAACTCCTGACCTCAGATGATCCACCCAAAGTGCTGGGATTACAGGCGTGAGCCACTGCGCCAGGCCTATGTTATACTTGCACGTAACTTGCAGTGTAGTAGGTTTGTTTACCCCAGCATCACACAAACACCTGAATAGTAAGTTACACCATGATGCAACGATGGCTACTATGTCATTATGTGATAGGAATTTTTCAGTGTCATTATACTCCTGTGGGACTGCTGTTTTATATGCAGTCTATCATTGACTGAAACATCATTATGCAGTGCGTGTCTGTATACAGTTCAATGGATTAAAATACCTTCACAGTGTTATACCCCCAACACCACTATCTAGTTCCAGAACTTTTCCATCATCCTAAAAGGATACCCCATATTCATTAAGTCGTCACTCCTGATCCTGTAACTTTTTTTTTTCTGAGACAGAGTCTTGCTCTGTTGTCCTAGCTTAAGTGCAGTGGCGTGATCTTGGCTCACTGCAGTCTCCATCTCCTTGTTGCAAGTGGTTCTCCTGCCTCAGCCTCCCAAGTAGCTGGGCTTACAGGTACCCACCACCACACCCAGCTAATTTTTTTATTCTTAGTAGAGACAGGGTTTCACCATGTTGGCCAGGCTGGTCTCGAACTCCTGACCTCTAGTGATCCGCCCGCCTCAGTCCCCCAAAATGCTGGGATTACAGGCATGAGCCGCCGCACTTGGCCCTGAAACTGCTTTTGATTGAATTCTGAAACAATTTAGTTGACATTGCTCTGAAATATTCTGCAAAATATTTAGTATTTGCTACAGTAGGCATTGTGAGAATATTGAATACTTATTTGAAATAACTTATTTCTGTGATATAAAAATTTCTAATTTCAGGAAAATGGACATTTTAGAGCTGTAAGACATCTTATATAACACCCAGTTCAGCCTGCTCCTATTTTAGATGAGACAAACTGAAGCCTAGAGAAGGAAAGTAGCATGGCCAGTGTTAAAGAGCAGGTTATTGTCAGAGCCAGGACCAGAATTCAGTTCTTGGACATCCAGTGTTCTTTCCGCTATGCCATGCTTCTAGATTCAGAAAGTTCAATTAATTAGATATTTTGTTTGATTAACTGTTCTGTATTTTTGTTTGATCGGTGGATGAATTAAGGTTTATATCTGAGACTACATGACAAGCCACACTGTGTGTCTGTAGATGGAGCATCTGTATGCTTTCTGAAAGATACCGCTTTAGGGTATGAGAGAGGAGGGGAATTCAGTTATCCAGATGTCAGTCATTTGCCCTGTTTTAGGTCACAGAGTTTCTCAGTGTCAGCTTTGTAATGTAAAGTGTCCTGCAAATGTAATAGGTCATTTAGAACAATCTTTAAAGACACTTTCAGACAGAAGCAACTTGAATAATGTGTTACCACCAGGCTTTCAGATCAGAGCCATCCCCATGTTAATCTTGAATTTTGTCTTGGAAGTAACACTCAGGTTTTCATGTAATTTCTTTGAAAAGCATTCTGTATCTCATAAGCAGTTGTTAGTGATCAGATAATGTCATTGAGCCTTTGGGCCACTAAGATAAAACTAGGGCAACATATATTAATACTGTTTTTCCTTTTAGGACAAGAAAGAAATGGCCATCAATGACTGCAGCAAAGGTACAGCTTTGTTCATCTCACTACATGTTAACATACAGGAGCATTATGTTAGACAGGCTTTGGGTCTGGTGTGCACTTGTACATGTGTACCCTTCCTCTGGGGCCTTTCAAGAGGTGGCTTTATAATTCTGTCTTTTCAGAGATAATATTTAATAGTCATCTTAGAATAACTGTGCTTTTGAATGGATAATTCAATCAGTTTCTCCTATACTGGTATATACGTGAAGAAAAATTCAGTCCTCCAGCCTGGGCAATGTGGCGAAACCCTGTCTCTATCAAAAATAACAAAAGTTAGGCATGCACCTGTAGTCCCAGCTACTCGGGAGGCTGAGATGGATTACCTGAGCCCAGGAGGTTGAGGCTGTGGTGAGCCATGATTGTGCCACTGTACTGCAGCCTGTGTGACAGAGTGACCCTGTCTCCAAAAGAAAAGAAAAATTCAATGCTGTCTTGGCAACAGAACTCATGGAATAGAATTTACTTGCTGTAGTCCCTAATTACTTTCTGTTGAGATTCAAATTGAAGATTGTAGCTGCCATTAGAGCATTTAGATCTGTGTATTTTGAGAAGGGGGACAACTGTGATGAGGGACAGTTTCTGTTAGTGAATTGATAGTCTTTTCGGGTGTCATAATTCTTCCAGCCTACTTCCCATCATTTTTTTACCCTTTCAGATTCTATACAATGAATCAAGCCTTTGCTATATGATATCTAAGTTCTATTAAGGTCTTGTCATCCCACCAACTTTCATAGGGATACCTCAGACATGGGATCACTACAGTTGTATTGTGGTTTTTGTTTTTGTTTTCAAAATTTGCCTGATAGGCCAGTCAGATGTCTTGCCTTTCTAACCAAATTCATGTGGAGAATACACATAATCACTTTTTCTTGCATCTAAATCTCAGCAGTTTTTCTAGCAAATCATTGTTTTCATTTTATATTTTTTCAGTTTTTCTTTGGATAATAGTTTCTGGGAGAATTACAGAGTTGAAGAGAACCTTATATGTTCTCTAGATCCCCTCTCACACCAAGCATGTATTCCCCTGCTGTTACCAGAAAGGGGTCCTGATCCAGACCCTAGAGAGGGTTCTTGGACCTCTCACAAGAAGTAATTCAGGGCAAGTCCATAAAGTGAAAAAGCAAGTTTATTAGAGAAATAAACAAAAGAATGGCTACTCCATAGGCAGAGCAGCAGTGTGGGCTGCTCAATTATGTAAACCTATAGTTATTTCTTGATTATATGCTAAAGAAGGGGCGGATTATTCATGAGATTTCCAGGAAAGGGGAAGAGATTTCCCAGAACTGAGGCCCCTTCCCCTTTTTAGGAGGTAACTTCTGAATGTTGCTATGGCATTTGTAAACTATCATGGTGCTGGTAGGAATGTCTTTTAGCATGTTAATGCATTGTAATTAGCATATAGTGAGCTGTGAGGGTGACTAGAGGTCAGTTCCATTGCCATCTTGGTTTTGGTGGGTTTTCACCAGCCTCTTTACTGCATCCTGTTCTATCAGCAGGGTCTTTGTGACCTGTATCGTGTGCCAACCTCCTGTCTCATCCTGTGACTTAGGATGCCTTAACCTCCTGGGAATGCAGCCCAGTGGGTCTCAGCCTTATTTTACCCAGCCACTATTCAAGATGGAGCTACTCTGATTCAAATGCCTCTAACACTTCTGTTTTTTTCTCTAATTAATTTGGTGCCCTCTCTACTGGCTTTCTTTTCTTTGTATTTGGTATTTCCTTATAGTGTCTGAATGAAACTGTTTCTATATTATAATATAGAAAACCACTTCTGATCTGTTACCAAGTTGGACTGGAACTAATTCTGAATGTACTGTTTGGTTTAAAAGAAGTTATTTAACCTATTTCCTTTATGTGAGGATGTGTGGGTTTGAGAAGTTTAAATTAGGAACAAGCTGCTGGTTTTCAGAGCTGCTTTCTCTGTAACCAGATGGTGAAAAAAACGCCTTGTAAGCGTGATTAGCATGGTATATTGTAAGAAATAGTTCATTTCCATATGAAACAGTTTACTTCCAGCTGCAGCCGAAAGTGTAGGAGGCTTGCCTAGAAAATGAGAGAAAGGAGAAGAAAGTGTTTTCCAACCAAAGTGTTTTCCGGATTTGTTTTTGGACTTGCTTAAACTAATATTTATGTGGTTAGACATGGTCATTATGGATATATGCATTATATTCATGGACAAATTACATTTACATCAGTGTGGTTTGTTTGTATTGAGAACCTCCAACAACCTCCACCCTACACACACACACACACACACACACACACACACACACACATTCTCTCTCTCTCTCTCTCTCTCTCTCTCTCTCTCTCTCTCTCTCTCTCTCGTAATCTCCTCTCTTAATTCATAAGCCTTGGCAAAGAACTTAGCTTATTTCTGAGGTCATAGTGGAGCTCCAGGGTTTTCATCCTTGGCATAAAGTTTAAATTCATTCTCACCTCAGTCTCCTAAGTGGCTGGGACTACAGGTGCATGCCACCATGCCCGGCTACTTTTTTTAATATTATCTAAAAAAGGTGGGGGAGTCTCCCTATGTTGACCAGGTGATCTCATCCTCCTGGGCTCAAGCGATCCTCCTGCCTCAGCCTCTCACAGTGCGGAGAGATTACAGGCATGAGCCACCACGCCTGGCCCATTGTCTTCATGTGTATTGAGAAGGAAAATCATGTTAGAGTGATATGCTGGTTTTAGAGGATTATATAAAGTAATCGTGGGGCCAGGCACAATGGCTCATGCCTGTAATGCCATCACTTTGGGAGGCCAAGGCAGGCAGATGGCTTGAGCCCAGGAGTTCGAGACCAGCCTAGGCAACATGGCATGATCTTGTCTCTACAAGAAATACAAAAATTAGGTGTGATAACACATGCCTGTGGTCCCAGCTACTCAGGAGGCTGAGGTGGGAGGATCACTTGAACCTGGGGAGGTTGAGGCTGCAGGGAGCCAAAATTGAGCCACTGTGCTCCAGCCTGGGTGATAGCATGAGACTCTGTCTCAAAAATAATAATAATCATGGGGAAATTTCTGTCTCTTCAACACATATTTGCATAGTTAGAAGCTATACACTAGTTGGAAAATTGTGGTATCTTGCTTAAAATAAAAGGGGTTTTCGTTTTTCAAAAGATGTAGTAGTCTGGGTACAGTGGCTCATGCCTGTAATCCAAGCACTTTGGGAGGCCAAGGCGGGTAGATCACCTGAGGTCAGAAGTTTGAGACCAGTCTGGCCAACATGGTGAAACCCCGTTGCTACTAAAAATACGAAAATTAGCTGGGCATGGTGATATGCACCTATAATCCCAGCTACTCGAGAGGCTGAGGCAGGAGATGTCACTTGAACTATGAGGCAGAGGTTGCGGTGAGCCAAGATTGTGCCACTGCACTCCAGCCTGGGTAACAGAGGGAGGCTCTGTCTCAAAAAAAAAAAAAAAAAAAAACTGTAGTAGAGTCCAGGCATGCTGGCTCATGCCTGCACTTTCAGCACTTTGAAAGACTGTAGCAGGAGAATCACTTGAGCCCAGGAGTTCAGAACCAGCCTGGGAAACATACTGAAACCCCATCTCTACAAAAAATACAAAAATTAGCCACGCATGATGGCACATGCCTGTAGTCTAGCTACTTGGGAGGCTGAGGCAGGAGAATCGCTTGAACCCAACAGGCAGAGGTTGCAGTGAGCCGAGATTGCGCCATTGCACTCCAGCCTGGGTGACAGAGTGAAACTTGGTCTCAAAAAAAAAAAGAAAAAGAAATTTAAGTAACAGAAATGCAATTAAGGGAAACAAAAGGAATATTTTCATGAAGATAAAAGCCAAAACTAATCAATTTTAAAATACATACCATCTGTATGGCAGAGTTTCTGTCTTCAGCTTGTACTTCTGCCCTGTATTCTAGAGTCCTGTATCCCAGTGCAAAGTTGTTCTTTCTTTTCGGATGTCTGGTAGGCACCTCGTATTTAACATGCCCAGCCCCCATGCACACACACAACTTGCAGTTAGTTTTTTCCATTCTAATAAATGGTATTACCATCCATTCCCTTGCTTAAGTTTTACCTTTGGAGTCATCCCTGATTGTTCTTTTATGCCACATGGCTAATTAATTAATTAGCAAGTTCTGTGGGCTCAAATGTAAAGACCTACTTAATCTAATCTGGCTGCTATTTTTCCATCGCCACTATGTCCAGCTTAGACCAAGCCAACATCTTCCCTCATCTGGACCACTACACTGGCTTTCCAACTGCTCTCACAGCTTTCAGTCTTGCCCCACCCACCCCCACACTATAGCCAAAGCAGTCCTTCAAAAATGTAGATCAGAGTATGTCTGAAGCTTGCTTGAAAACTTTGCAGTGGCTTCTCATCACACTCAGGAAAAAGTCCAAACTCCTTTACTTGGCCAAGAAGGCCCTCCATGGCCCTACATTTCAAGCTCTGGTCCCAGCCTAGTAACTAACATGCCAGAGTTATTCTTGTTGGTTCCTCTTCTGGCACACTCCTCCTTAGCCTTTTACATGACTGACTCTCTCACATAGTTCTTCTTCGTATTCTGAGACCACTTTCTGAAGTTACCTCATTTCTCACTTCATTTGCATTTACATGACCTTGTTTTATATTTCATTATAGTACTATGACTATCTTAAATTATATACCTGTCTACTCTTGCCTACTAGAATAGCATAAGGCTTCATGAGAACAAGGGCTGTGTCTTGTTTACCACTATAGCCCAGAGATATACTACATTGGATATATATATAAAGTACTAAATAAATGTTCAGAGAAAGCATGAATTTAAAAATTAAGGATAAATTATGAGAAAATTTAAAAGTTCTCGAGCCAAGACATTGCCCTTTTTTTTTTTTTTTTTTTTTGAGACTGTATTATCATCACTCTGTTGCCCAGGCTAGAGGGTACTGATGCAATCTCCACTCACCACAACCTCCACCTCCTGGGTTCAAGTGATTCTGATGTGTAAGTCACCTGAAAAGCTGGGATTACAGGCCCACACTGCCACGCCCAGCTAATATTTGTATTTTTACTAGAGATGGGGTTTCGCCATGTTGGCTAGACTGGCCGACTCAAAGTCCTGACCTCAAGTGATCTTCCTGCCTTGGCTTCCCAAAGTACTGGGATTACAGACATAAGCCACCACACCTGGCCAGCATTGCTTTCTAATAGAAAAAGAAACAACTCGGAAGAAATTAGAAGAAATGCAGTATGTTGAACCAAAACATAGCAAAGGATTATTTCAAGGGCAACTGATGTTGGATAAAGGAAAGGATTTTATGTGTGAACCAACTCATAGTGCTGGAGCAATAGTTTGAGGGTTGGCCGCCTGGGAATACCGGGTGCTGTAGGCTTAAAAAAAAAAAAAAAAAAAGAAAAGAGGGTTGAAGAAACAGTGAGGATTTAACTAGAAATGTAATCTTAGTACTCTAGAGCTAGAAAAAAAGAATGGTGAAGTCTGCCACCAGACTGGTTTCCCTTCACTCTTTAATTTGTATCTTCAGATTCTCTCTCACTCTTTCATGTGCTCTTAAACTCTGTGTTCTGGCCTGGATAAATGACAGGTGGGCAAAAACCAGGACTTGAGGTATAAACCAGTATATGGCAAACTACAGCCACAAGCCATTCCAGCCTGCCACCTGTTTTTGATAGCCTAAAAGCTAAGAATTATTTTTACAGTTTTAAATCATTGGAAAGCAAAAGAAAAATATTTCATGATAATGTGAAAATTATGTGAACTCAAATTTTTTAGTGTCCATAAATAGTTCATTGGAACACGGCCACCCTTGTTTGTTTACATATTTTCTGTGCCTGCTCTCGCGCTACAGTAGCATCGTTGAGGAGTTGCAACACAGTCAGTCTGTCTGGCCTGCAACGCCTACAATCTTTGCTGTCTTGCTCTTTACAGAAAAAGTTTTCCAGTGTCAGGTATCCACTTTGACAAATGACTCTTCCTTTTGTACCCTTGGAGGATGATTGATGAAGGAATTTGATATAGCCAAAGATGTGTAGGCCCTTTTTCTTTGTGATAAAAATTATTTCTTCTCTTCTTACAGCAATTCGGTTAAACCCAAGCTATATCAGGGCAATACTGAGGAGAGCAGAGCTGTATGAGAAGACGGACAAGCTGGACGAAGCCCTGGAAGACTACAAATCTATATTAGAAAAAGATCCATCAATACATCAAGCAAGAGAAGCTTGTATGGTAAAACCTAAAATTTTTTTTTAATATTTTTTCTTCTATTTCCTGTGTTGCTAAGTGAATCCTAAATAATCCTTTCAGACACGACTAAATTTCATTTCTGTGCTTTTGAGGAGCTTATCAAGATATATGGGAAGCCAAGCACAACAGCTCATGCCTGTAATCCCAGCACTTCAGGAGGTCACGTTGGGGAGATCACTTGAGACCAGGAGTTCGAGACCTGCCTGGCAAACACAACAAAACCCCATTTCTTCTAAAAATACAAAAAATTAGCTGGGTGTGGTGGTACACACCTGTAATCCTTGCTACCCGGGAGGCCAAGGCAGGAGAATTGCTTGAACCCAGAAGGAGAGGCTGCAGTGAGCTAAGGTCATGCCACTGCACTTTAGCCTGGGCAGCAGAGAAGATCACTGAGCCCACAAGTTGGAGGCTGCAGTGAGCTGTGACTGCGTTACTACGTTCCATCAGGGGCAACAGCTTAAGACCCTGTCTCTTAAAAACAAACAGAAAAAGACCAATCTCTGTCGTAGTTCTCAACTGGGGCAGTTCTCAGGAACATTTGGCAGTGTCTGCAGACATTTTGATTGTCATGACTGGGAAAGTCCTACTGCAGTCTAGTGAGTATACATAAGGGATGCTCCTAAAAATCCCACAATACACAGGGAGACCCCACAACAAAGAGTTGTCCATCCAACATGTCAGTGATGCCAGGGTTGAGAAACCCTGAGCTAGATGATTATTGAAGAACATCCAGCCAGGCACATGGCTCACACCTGTAATCCTATCATTTTGGGAGGCTGAGGCAGGAGGATCACTTGAGCCTAGGAGTTCAAGGCCAGCCTGGGCAACACAGTGAGACCCATCTCTAAAAGAAAAAAAGAAAAAAATGTCCAAGATTGATACGACCTTTTCTCAACAAATTAGATTGTATAAAGAAGGGACTTCAACTTAGAAAATACAAATTAATTTTAAAAAGTTAAAAATACAAATATCATTCATAATCCCACTATGTAAATATAACACTGTAGACATCTGATATATATCCTTTCAGACGTTTTTTCTATATGTATTTATTGGTTAAGTTTGTATCAATGCCCTCCTTTAGTGTAGACATTCTATTAAGAACTGGAAATAGAGCCAAACAAAACTTTTTTTTTCATTGTTTGAGTCTCTGTCACCCAGGCTGGAGAGCAGTGGCACAGTCATAGCTCACTGCACCCTCAACCTCCCGAATTCAACCAACCCTCCCATCTCAGCCTCCTGAGTAGCTGTGACTATAGACACATGCCACCACACCCGGCTAATTTTTGTATTTCTTGTAGAGAAGGCGTTTTGCCACATTGCCCAGAGTGGTCTCAAACGCCTGAGCTGAGCGATCCTCCCAACTCAACCTCCAAAAGTGCTGGGATTACAGAAGTCACTGCACCTGACCCAAACAGAACTTTTATCTTTATATAGCTCACCCACAAACACAAATACTTGGGTTTCTTTTTTTTTTTTCTTTATTTAATAGGATCATAGACATATACTTAACTTGATCTTATTTCCATATTAGGATTCTCATGTTTCTCAAATTCAGAATAAAGTCAAAGGATTTTTTTTTTTTACCAACTCTTGTTTCTCCTCTTTTCCTCAGAGATTGCCTAAGCAAATTGAAGAACGTAATGAAAGACTAAAAGAAGAGATGTTAGGTAAGTTTACTTCTTACTTTCACTTGATCATAATCAGCTAGGAATCTAGGATGGGAACATCATGAATACTAGAGAAGAACACAACAGTTAGAAATAGTTTCAGACTCTGCCTTTACTGTGGGCTGCAATGCCACAAGGCTACTGACTTCTGAGTTATTTTGACCCCAGAAGGGGCTTAGAGAGGGTATCAGCTTTTTCAGAAACCAAATTTTCTTTTTGTTTTTCTTGGAAATTTTTCTTGCCTTCAAGAATTTAAGCATAATTCAGTTCCCCAGGATTATGCTTACATGGGATTAAAAATCCTAGGATACCACCAACCTGTATTTCAGATAACAATTACATAAAAACAGTTGAGTTTCTTCAGTGAATAATCACTCCTTGAGGTTCATTAGGATGCAGTCAAGATCATGAGAATTTTTATTTAGAAATGGCACTCAAATTCCCTTTAGTGTTTGAGAACACGAGAGGGCAGGAATTAGGAGTAAAGGGAAAGAAGACTGGGGGTAGGCGTTGGGCAAATGGATTCATTTGATCCATATTTAGTTATTTCTCGTATTTGCCAAAGCATTTTATAGTTGGAATCAGAGAACCTCCCACGAGCAGTCTGCTTGATTAAGTGGAGTAAGGGTTCCTGAACACAGACTTAGGTCTATTCCACTTGTAACCTGTCTTATATTTTGCTGGTCAGGATCTGCCATGTATTTTCCTTTATGACTATGTTCTAACTCTGTTATTTGAATTACATTTAATAAATTGCAATCATGTAGCCCTAAAAGAAAAATTATTTAAAATAAACTGGGCCTGCCTGCCATTTATGGCCTTCAGACATCAGTATCCAGAGAATGGGAACAAATTTCTCAAAGGATCATTCTGATAGCCAAGTTGATTGAGAGGAGGCCATTAACCTAGACTATTCAGAGTCTTTTGGCCCCACTGGGTCGACTCAGACTGTAAAAATTGCTGCTTCAGACTTGAAATAGCTCTGGAGCCTTCCCCACATTTTCCAAAAAAGCAGAGTGAGGAGCTTTTCCCCTAATTTACAGATTTAATTAAACTTGGCCGGGCACAGTGGCTCCTGGGTAATCCCAGCACTTTAGAAGGATTGCTTGAGCCCAGGAGTTCGAGGCCAGCCTGGGCAACATGGTAAAACCCCATCTCTACAAAAATTTAGCCAGGCCTGTTGGCATGTGCCTGCCTGTAGTCCCAGCTACATGGGAGGATCACTTGAGCCCAAGAGTTCAAGGTTGCAGTGAGCTATGATAGTGCCACCACACTCCAGCCTGGGCAGCAGAGCACGTGAGACTCTGTCTCAAAAAAGAGAAGAGGGAAAAGAGCATTTTCTCACCTGTTTTTATTAACAGTGATGTTTTATTTTAGGGAAAAAAAAATGTATTTGCATTTAGTATTTGAATTTCCTGCCGAAAAAGATAACTTTGTGAATGGCCACAGTGGATCTGGAAGGTGTTGATCTCTTAGTCCATTTTTTTAAAACCAGTCCAGTAAGGGACTGGTGCAAACTGAATCTTACTGCCTATTGTTAGTTCCAGGTGCAATTAAAACTTCCATTTGTCCTTGTCTTTATAAATTCTAATGCATCAGAGTTTTCTTTCTCCAAGGCTTTGGGTTTTTCTTATATCATTCTCTTCATATGAAAAAATTCAAATTGAATTCATTCCCTCAGTTGCTTCTAAAATGAATTCACCTACCATTAGACTTAACCAGCTTAAGTTGCTTGGTAAATAATGTGTGTTGTTACACATGAGTAATTTGAATGTCTAGGTTCCTTTTTCCCTTAATGAATATAAAAATCAGGAATAAGATACTGCCCTAGGTGTTACCCTACAGTAGATAAACTAGAAAAGAGAAATCACTCTTTACAAGGAATTTCAGCCCCCACAAGAGTTTTTGTGGTATTCTTTCCTCCTTGTTACAGATGAGGTAACTTTGTTTCATGTTCTGTGAGATCCCTGGAGGCTAGACATTCTGAATGCAGATTAATATCATTTAGAAGTTCTGAGCAAGCTTTTCACAGTGGACTGCATGATATTTATGCTAGTTTCTGTTAACGCAATGGCTTCTATGGAGGATAAGCAGTTAAAAATTTTAAAAATCAGGTAGTGTGGGCTGGGTGTGGTGGCTCATACCTGTAATCCCAGCAATTTGGGAAGCCAAGCCCAAGAGTTTGAGACCAGCCTGGGCAACATGGCAAAACCCTGTCACTACAAAAATTAGCCACGTGTGCTGGTGTGCACCTGTAGTCCCAAGCTACTCAGGAGGCTGAGATGGGAGGATCACTTGGGCCCACCAAGACTTCAGTGAGCCACAATCATGTCACTGCACTAAAGCCTGGGTGACAGAATGAGACCCTGTCTTTAAAAAAAGAAAATTATAAAATCAGGTAGTGTGATGCCTATAGCTTTTGTTCTTTTTATTCAGGGTCACTTTAGCTATTCAGGGTCTTTTGTGGTTCCAGACAAATTTTAGGGTTTTTCTATTTCTGTGAAGAATGTCAGGGATTATACTGAATCTGTAGATAACCTTGAGTAGTACAAAATGGCTTTTATTTAGATTTGTTCAGTATTTAACTTGCTTTTTCTTTCATCCCTGCAATTTCCTTTTCATTAGAAAAAAGAGCTATTTACCCATGGGGAAAAAATCCTGATAGGAATTACTAGTGAGTAGAACAGTTATTTGCTTTGCCCTTTATAGCTTATCATTTATAATCTTTAGAACAGAAGACCCAGGGTGGCCATTAGTCCTAGTGGCACAGTCCTTGCTGGTCACAGAAGATGATCATGATAGCTTCAAGACGATCCCTTGAGGAAAGTGGTCAGCAGCTGGATTGGTGTCTTTTTAATGTCCTTTTCTCTGGAATAATTAGCCTCACAGCCATAACCAAGGAATATAAGGTGTTTTGTTTTGTTTTGTTTTTCTTTTGAGATGGAGTCTCGCTATGTCACCAGGCTGGAGTGCAATGGCGCAATCTCAGCTCACTGCAATCTCCGCCTCCTGGGTTCAAGCGATTCTCCCACCTCAGCCTCCTGAGTAGCTGGGATTAAAGGCATGCATCACCATACCCAGCTAATTGTTTTGTATTTTTAGTAGAGACGGGGTTTCTCCATGTTGGTCAGGCTGGTCTTGAACTGTTAACCTCAGGTTATCCACGAGTCTTGGCCTCCCAAAGTGCCAGGATTACAGGCCTGAGCCACTGCGCCCAGCCCCAGAATATAAGGTTTAAAAGGACTTAAAGTCATGTATGGTTGATGGTGTGATGAGAGGGAAATAGAGACCCCAGACATAGCATCCCAAGAGGCTCGGAGCATTTTTGAGCAATTAGTCATTGATGCTTTATTTGCTTTTTCTCTAATGATTTCACAGTTTTCTTAAACAGCTGGAAAAAAAATTGGCCAGGTACAGTAGCTCATGACTGTAATCTTAACATTTTGGGAGGCCAAGGTGGGAGGACTGTTTGAGCCCAGCAGTTCAAGACCAGCCTGGGCAACATGGTGAGACCCTCCCCCACAATCTCTGCAAAAAAATTTTAAAAATTAGCTGGGCATGGTAGCACAAGTCTGTGGTCCCAGCTACTTGGGAGGCTGAGGTGGATCACCTTAGTCCAGGAGGTCAAGTCTGCAGGGTTATGATAGTACCAGCCTGGGCAACAGAGCCAAGACCCTGTCTTAAAAACAAAGAAAGAAAAATGAAAAATCTCATGTGAAACCACAATATAGGGAAAAAAAAGTAAAGTTCTACATAAATTAAAATGTACAGTATAGCATTTATAAACAGAATAATCAGGTAAGTTCGAGGACCAAAGATTTGAAGTAAGGTTGCATATGGCAGACACAGCCATTATGAGTATATCTGAGCCTTTATGGGTATATTTCATTGTTTCAGTTTTACACTATTAAATATTTTGCTCACATAGGTACATAGTAAAAAAACATTTAAAAGTAAAATCGATGAGACACCTTCAGCAACCCTGAAGCTCCTCTGCTCAACTGAAAGATACTTAGGACAAATTCCTAGTGTTACTGCTCTGCCCTCAGGAGTGCCTTGAGAGGTGTGGCTGTGTCACCTTATGGGAGGAGTGCCTTCCTGGGGGTTGGTTCTTTGCACAGGAGCTGGTGACATGAGCCATTCTTTTTGGCAGCCGTGCTGGGAGGGCAAGAGATTTGTGAGATTTGTACTTGGGATGGTGCTGTAGGTCTCTAAACAAGCTTTGATCCCAAACAGAAAAGAACATAGGGAAAGACATCTGTCATCATTTGCAAGTTATTTTGTCCTGTATGCTGGACCAGCCAAGAAGTCTTTGAAGCAAGTGAATTTGTCAGTAAAATCTGTATGTGTATATTTTTGGTTCTTCCTTGATCTGTCATCTGTTTATTGAACTATAAGGTAGCAGATAGAGTCATCTACTTTGTCCAAAAAGTAACTACTTTTCACAGTGTCTAACAGGGAAGCTCTACCCAGGCAGCTTTATCCTTGTAATCACTAGAGATGGGTGTTTACAATTCATTTTTTAATATAAGCCCTCTCATCAGGATTCTAATCACCAGTTGCAAAGCAAGTTACCTCTTGGGGCTACATCTCAAATATGGTGCCCAGAACATCAGCACCTGAGAACCTGCCAAAAATTCATGATATCAGGCCCTGCTCCAGACCTACTGAATCAGAGATTTAGGATGGAGCTCAGCAATCTAAGTTTTAACCCCTCAAAGTGTTTCTGATGCATACTCAACTTTAATGACCCTGATGAGTTGAGAGACGGACTGTAGAGGCAGTCAGGTGGGGGATAAAAAGCCAGAGGAGGGCATGGCTAAGAGGGGCATTCAGTTCTGCTCCAAGAGACACCTCATACCTGAGCAAAAGCAGGTGTGACACTGAGTTTTATCTTTTCTTTGTTTTGTAGCTGCAGCAGAGAAAAACTAGAAAGCAGGCATTTCAGAGTGTGTGGTCTTCCACTTCACTAGACTGCAGATCTCAGCTCTGTATTTGGACAGGTTGCCACTGGAGGAATAGAGTCAGTCACATTACCACCTACTGGGTGTGCAGGGGATACCAGGCTTCTCTTGCCCCAGATCCTGGGTAGGGAATATGACCCAGAACACAAGTATGGCTCGTGTTCGGACCATTCCATGAGATGCTGCTCTTCCTACCGTAACCAAGAGCTGCCTGGTGCCTGTCCCCACCTTGACCTAGAGCAGCTACTTGAAACTTAACATCCCTCAAAGAAACCATAGACACAAAGACAAGGCATTGCCCCAGTAATCCACCTTCCTTTCACTAGCACCTGCTCCTGCTCCCTGCCCTGACCACTCTGGCACACATGTGGGCCTTGTTCATAATCCAACCCAGGTTTTCCACTCACACCTTCACTTTCTAGGAACATATTCCTGGTCTCCTGATTTCTAAAGTCATGCAGTTGTTCACTCCTGGCCACTAGCAATCTGATGAGGGCACATTGTGAACTGAATTAAGAATACCATCTGGAGCTGGGCATGGTGACTCATGTCTATAATCCTAGCACATTGGGAGGCCTAGGTAAAAAGATCACTTCAGCCGGTGGGGGAGCAGGTGTCAAGGCTGCAGTTGAAGAGTTCAAGACCAGCCTAGTCAGCATAGCAAGACTCTTGTCTCGACAAAAAATGAAAAATGAGCCAGGCATGTGGCATGTGCCTATAGTCTCAGCTACTTGGGAGGCTAAGGCGGGAGAATTGCTTGAACTAGGCAATCAAAGCTGCAGTGAGCTGTGATGATGTCACTGCATGCCAGTCTGGGCAACAAAGTAAGACCCTGTCTCAAAAGAAAAAATATTATCTTGTATTAGTGCCACAGTCAGGAGCTACATATGGAGATAGAATTAACACATCATTGCTAAGTTCAGCATATTCTTCTGGCTAGACCTGAGTATTGTGTGCTTTCTGCTTTGCAAGTAGTAGAAGGTCCTAGAATCAGCTACCTCACTGAGGCTCACAAGAAAGACTGACTTGTTACTGCCTCTTTTAAGGCTGCTGAAGCTATACATATAGGTACAGAAACCCAGAGTCTTTTTTTTTTTTCCACATTTCTCTTCGTGCTACTCTGGCTCATACTGTCATTACAGACATTACAAACAGAACACTTGTGGTATTTTGCGCTCTGGCCACATTCCACAAGAAGCCAATTCCTTGTTGTGGTTGATTGGTTCCCTCAGTAGGGAATATCAGTAGATTTTCGGTGCTTTGTTTTTTTATTGATTTCCTAATTGCTATCCTGAGGCTTTTCTTTAGGAGAATAGTTCCTGCTCCTTTGAAAGTTCTTGGTAAGGCTTCTTTCAGCTCTCCAATTTACCCAAGGTCTAATAGAGGCACATCTCAGAGATGTTGCAGGTTCAGTTCCAGACCAGCACAATGAAGCGAGTCACAAGAATTTTTCAGTTTCCCACTGCATATAAAAATTATGTTTATGCTGGGCACGGGGACGCGTGCCAATAGTCTCAGCTACTCAGGAGGCTGAGGTGGGAGGATCGCTTAAGCCCAGGAGTTCTGGGCTGTAGTGCACTATGCTGATTGGGTGTCTACACTTAAGTTCGGCATCAATATGGTGACCTTCCGGGAGTGTGGGACCACCAGGTTGCCTAAGGAGGGGTGAACTGGCCGAGGTCGGAAACGGAGCAGGTCAAAACTCCCGTGCTGATCAGTAGTGGGATCACACCTGTGAATGGCCACTGCACTCCAGCCTGGGCAACATAGCGAGACTTCATCTCTTAAAAAAAAAAAAAGAAAAAGTTATGTTTACATAATACTATAGTCTATTAAGTGTGCAACAGCACTGTGTCTAAAAAAACAATGTACATAACTTAATTTTAAAATACTGTATTGCTAAAAATCGCTGACGATGATCTCAGCCTTCAGAGTTGTAATCATTTTTGCTGGAGGGCCTTGCCTCCATGTGGATGGCTGCTGACTGATCAGGGCGATAGTTGCTAAACATTAGGGTATCTGTGGCAGTATCTTTAAATAAGATAGCAAGGAAGTTTGCCACATCAGTTGATTCTTCCTTTCATGAAAGATTTCTCAGTAGCATGTAAAGCTGTTTGATAGCATTTTACCCACAATAGTTCTTCCAGTATCGGACTTGGTCCTCTCAGACCCTGCCGCCGCTTTATCAGCTAAGGTTATGTAATATTTTTAGGGTTTGTTTTTTGTTTTTTGACACAGAGTCTCACTCTGTGGCCCAGGTTGGAGTGCAGTGGCGCAATCTCAGCTCACTGCAACCTCCGCCTCCTGGGTTCAAGAGATTCTCCTGCCTAAGCCTCCTGAGTAGCGCATGCCACCATACCCAGCTAATTTTTCTATTTTTGTAGAGATGGGGTCTCGTCATGTTGGCCAGGCTGGTCTCAAACTCCTGACCTCAAGTGATCCACCCACCTAAGCCTCCCAAAGTGCTGGGATTATAAACTTGAGCCATTGCACCCAGCCAGTTTATATAATATTCTAAATCCTTTGTTGTCACTTCAACAGTGTCACAACATCTTCACCAGGAGTAGATTCCATCTCAGAAAACCACTTTTTTTGTTCATCCACAGCAAGCAACTCGTCATTCATTTGAGTTTTATCACGAAATTGCAGCAATTCAGTCACATCTTCAAGCTCCACTTCAAATTCAAGTTATCTTGTTATTCTCACCACATCTGCAGCAACTTCCTCCACTGAAGTCTTCACCCTCTCAAAGTCATCCATGAGGGTTGAAATCAACTCCTTTCAAACTGCTGTTAATGTTGGTGTTTTGACCATCTCAGTAGCCATAGCCATATGAAGTGTATTTCTTAAATAACAAGACTAAAAAGTCAAAATTGCTCCTCGTTCATCTGAGAGCTCCTCACTGACCGGGCACGTTGTCAGTGAGCAGCAATTGTGTGAAAGAAATCTTGTTCTCTGAACGGTAGGTCTCAACAATGGGCTTAAAATACTCAGTAAATTAGTCTATAAATAGATGTGCTGTCATCCAGCCTTTGTTGTTCCATTCCTAAAGCACAGACAGAGTAGATGCAGCATTCTTAAGGGCCCTAAGATTTTTGGAATGGTAATTGAGCACTGGCTTAAACTTAAAGTCACCAGCTACATTACCACCTAACCAAAGAGTCAGCCCGTCCTTTGAAACCAGGCATTGAATTACTTTTGCCTGTTGCTATGAAAGTCCTATATGGCATCTTATTTGAATATTGTGCTGTTTCATTTACACTGAAAACATGTTTAGAGTAGCCACCTTCATCAGTGATCTTAGCTAAATCTTCTGGATAGCGTCTGGCAGCTTCTATTTCAGCATTTGCTACTTCACTTTTCACTTTTCTGTTATGGAGATGGCTTCTTTTAAAACAGCTTCCTCACTCAACTTTGGTAGGATTCAAGAGACTTAGGGCCTTGCTGTGGTAATCCAAGGCTTTGGCTTAAGGGTATGTTGTGGCTGGTTTGATCTCCTATCCAGACACCTAGAACTTTCTCCATATAAGCAAGAAGGCTGTTTTGTTTTCTTATTCATGTGTTCATTGAAGTAGCACTTTTAATTTTGTTATTTTAAAGTCTGGCTCTTCCTTTTACTTGAACACTTAAAGGACATTACAGGATTATTACTTGACATAATTTCAGTATTAGAGAATAGGGAAGCCTTAGGGAATAGGGAAGCCTGAGGAGAGGGAGACATACAGGGAATGGCTAGTGGAAGAGCAGTCAGAACATGCGCAGCACTTACCAATTCAGTTAGCTGTCTTATGTGGGTGCAGTTATTGGCACCCCAAAACAACTACAATAGTAACCTCACAGATCATTAATTACAGATCACCATAACAGATATAATAATAATGAAAAGGTTTGAAATATGAGAATTACCAAAATATGACACAGAGACATGAAATGAGCACATGCTATTGGAAAAATGGTGCCGACAGACTTGCTCAATGCAGGATTACCACACATCTTCTATCTGTAAAAACCACAGTATCTCTAAAGCACAAAAAAGCAAAGCACAGCAAAATGAAGTCTGCCTGTATAAGAATTTGAACTGAGCATGAATTTTATCCTTTCTGTGCTGGGCTCTTGATTTGCCTTTTGCTCAGAGAAAAGCTACAGTTAGCAGCATGCCTTAGCGTCCCACCTCACAGGAGGAAATGTGGTATTAGGAATCAGTTGTATGCAATTTAGTTCATCTAAACAGAGAAGAAAGTCCCAATGGAGCTATTCCATTGAAGGCATGCCCAAGTGATCTTAAGGAGATGAAAACAAACAGCATTCCTGGTTTTGCTCAGGGTAAGCTGCCTGGTGCACAGTCAGTATCTCCAAAGAGAAATTATGTATAACAAATCAACTGGGTTCTTGTGATATGCTACTTGGCAGAGAAATTAGTATTTATCAACTGAATCCAGTAGCAAGCACCGATCCTTGTTTCTAAGCATCCTTGTTTCTAAGCACCGATCCTTCTTGTCTAAGCACGAGCAGCTTTGGACTCTTCTCTTTGCCATGGGATCTAGTCTAATAGAAGAGATCCGAATGGTTAGGGGCATGTGGACATGTTCAGGCTGAGTGAAGGTTCCACATGTGCTATAGGTGGAGACAAGGAAACCTCATTGATTACCATGCAGATGGGGAAGACAGAATTTGACAGCCAGTGGAAAGTGTGGCAGATAGGCTAGTTTGGCAGATGATCCTATTTGGATACAAGGAAGCTGCTGTAGTCTCTGAGCACCCAACCTGACTCTAAACAGCAGGCAGAAACATTTGTGGGTGTGTGAGTGCATGTATTCAGGAGCCTGAGCTATACTGAAGGCTGTTGCTTCTCTGTTATCAGCACAAACAGCAAAAGGTAAATTTTTTAGTCACTAAAAACTCGTTGATTCTACCATACTGTTTTGCCCTTTTCTTTATGTTCCACTGACCTGACCACCCTCTGGCTTCAGAGCCCATCTACCCAAGCATTGTAGAAATGTTAATGTTCGTTCTTTCCCATAATGAGGGACTAACTTTCTGTCAGAACCACCCCTGGGGTCTCCCCCTCTGGTTCTTTCTTCATTTTGCCGCAGGATTACTAACCCAGAATGCTCAGTTCTCAAGCCGTCAGTGGCCTCCTGTGGCATGGGAACCATACGCTGATGAGCCTGGCTCAGGAGAGCCTGGCTGGAGGCACCTGCCTGCCCCGCTTCAGCCCCATTGGACCTGTGGCTCGCCTGTCTACCTCTGTCCGTTGGCTCACGCTGTTTTTGCTTGCACTGACACCACCTCTGTCTCAGATGATTGCAGTCGTATGACCTTTGATGCCTGATTCAAGTGCAATCTCTTACACAAAGATAGACCAAATCTCCTCTTTCCTCTCTTCCTGCTCCAGCTGGAAGAAATCTTCCCCTTCCTGACTCTCATAGCATTTTATAACTCAGCTACATATGAAGTGTTTTTGTGTGTATGTCTTTTCTTCCTTTTCAAATTCTAAACTTGTTTTGGTGTATAGACCATGCCACGTTTCTTTGCATCTCCACCACACACAGCAAGTGCCACACATGTCATCAGTATGTGTTGGTTGAATCACTTAGGTCTTCTCTAATGCAGACTGTTTATTTGTGTGTTTTTTATTAGGTATCTGCTACCTGCCAGGTATTACATATATGTAGTCTCATTTAGAAAGCAGAATTTTGCATTTTCTATTCTGTTCTGTAAGTGATGGTCGGTGACACTATTGTGGAATATTATAAAGGCAGAGGTACTGGAATTGAAGGAAAAAGAATAATTATGTGTTAGTGTGGGTCGTCAAAAAATAGAAGCCAAGATAGGATTAGAAGTACAAGAGATTTATTGGGGGAAGCACCTGCAAGGGAAAATGGGGCTTGGAGCTGGAGGATGTTGGCAGAGCTGGCAGACCCTTGAGGAGGAAGGCAGGGAGGGAGGAAGTTTTCCACTGGAGTGTGATGCTGAGAAAGTTTCAGCAACGCCACTGGGAAGCCACTGCTGCCCATCAAACGAGTCCCTGGTCCGCTCCTGCCGTGCTCAGGGTTGGGTGGGAACAGCGCATGGGAAGGGTGGCCTCTGCATGAATGTGCTGATGGATTTTAAAGTGCAGCCACTCTGTCCCTTGCATTTGGAGAAGCACATCTTCATGACTGCCACACCATAGAATCAGCCAAGCTAAAAGTTCAAAGGCAGCTTGTGGCAGACAGGCCCATTAACCAGCTAGGCAAAATGAGGGCCTGGGAAAGAGATTTCTTCCTCTTATTGGCAGTTTGAATATTTGCAGTCTTAGCTTGGAACAATCTTTCTGCACTAGAGGGAAACCTCCTTTAGTGCAGACCAGCCTAAAGCCAAACCATTGCTGCCTGAGGATGCTGCCATCTTGACCACAGTGACATGGCCATCATCCTGGACCTATTCCTATCCCCTATGACATGCGGCCTCTCCTGGAAAGGCTTCCTCGTCCCATTGAAAGGTCAGAAAGCACACCTCAGTCTTTTGTGTCTGCCTCCCCTCTAGACTGTGAGCATCGTGCATGGAAACTATGATTCTTTACATCTCATTCGCTCACATAATAGATGCCAAGTAAAATCTCCAGTTTGTACTTTAAATTGTTTTTCTGGCACTGGAGATGGGCTTGCAGTGATTCCCTCTATCCAGCTAGTGGCCCTGGGCTCAGTGGACCATCCAGAGTACGTGGACCAGAGGCTTCTCCACCATGGAGCTGCCCCTCCTCAGGAGTCTGATGTGAGTGGCTCTTGAGACTCATTCTCACTTTACTCACTCCATGTCACAAGAGCCAAGGATTTCCCAGTACCAGCGTTTTATTAGGCTGCTCTTATTGGTTCTCCCACCCAACCCCCATCCTCTTTTTCCAACCCCAGGACAAACTGCCAGCGTTCTGGGTTGGTGTTGCTAACTCAGGTTGCCCTGAGGCTGCCCTGTCTTTCTCTTGCTTATTGTGAGCCCCTCCCTATACACCCATCTGCCTGAGGCTGTGCTGCTCCCCTGTGCCGGCACCCAGGGTTTATGCCAGTGACACAAGCAGTAACTGAGCGTGTGTGTCCCAGGTTTAGGTTTGGGAAGCCAGCCTGAAGAACGGCTGTCCCAGATTTTGGGAGCTTTCTCAATTTAATGTTATATCCCAAGATGGGTTGGCCTTTCTCTGGACATGGTGAGCCTCTTTGGACTAGTTCTTAAGCCCAAGACCAAAAGTTCTCACCATGAGTTATTAGGAAGGCATTTAAAATGTAAAGGCCATGCATCTTTTTTGCTCTGTCACCTAGGCTGGAGTGCAATGACATGATCATGGCTTACTGCAGCTCTGAACTCCTTGGGCCCAAGCAGTCCTCCTACCTCAGCCTCCACGTAGCTGTGACAACAGGCATGTGCCACCACACCTGGCTAATTTTTATATTTTTGTAGAGACAGGGTCTCCCTGTGTTGCCCAGGCTGGTCTCAAACTCCTAGGCTCAAGTGATCCTCCTAATAACTCATGGTGAGAACTCTTGGTCTTGAACCCCTGTGCTCACGTGATACTTCGACCTCGGCCTCCCAAAGTGCTGGGATTACAGGTGTGAGCCACTGCACCCAGCCAAGGCCATGCCTCTTTAAGTTCTTTACCTGGGCTTTCTCTAAGATAGGAGGCTGCAGAGTGAGAAGAGCTGCTAAGAAGGGGGAAGGAGCCTGTACCTCTGGTGGTTAGGGATTTCTCTTTTCATCTTCCCCCATCCTCACCTCCACTGGAAGCAGACCTGCAAGAAAAATTAAAGCAGTTTAGAAAGGGTTGAAACTGTTTATTCACCCATCCCAGCCAAAATTTTTTGGAACATTCCTAGTTTCAGATGTTCCGTTCCACTGCTCTGTAAATCCCTTTAGATTTCTGAAATGTTCTGAAAAGTCCAACTTTCGACATACTCCAGAACCCTCTTATATCTTAAAAATAGCATAGGAACTGTTCGTTTTTTGTTTAAAAAAAAAAAAAAATTTGTAGAGATAAGAGTCTCACCACATTGCTCGGGCTGGTCTTGAACTCCTGGGCTCACACCTTCCTCTCACCTCAGCTTCCCAAAGTGCTAGGATTACAGGTGTGAGTCACCACACTTGGCAAGAACTGTTGGTTATATACCATGACTTTTTTTTTTTTAAGACAGTCTCACTCTGTCGCCCAGGCTAGAGTGCAGTGGCACAATCTCAGCTCACTGCAACCTCCACCTCCTGGGTTGAAGCGATTGTCCTGCCTCAGCTGGGACTACAGGTACATGCCACCACGCTCAGCTAATTTTTGGATTTTTAGTAGAGATGGGTTTCACCATTTTGGCCAGGCTGGTCTTGAACTCCTGACCTCAAGTGATCCACTCACCTCGGCCTCCTTAAGTGCTGGGATTACAGGTGTGAGCCACCATACCCAACCTATATACCTCACCCGAGTCATGACATGAGTAAATAAAGCCTGAAACTTGAGAAGAGGAGCCTGGACTATTGAAGTCCTGTTGAGGTTGCTGTGCAAATGAACAAGATCCCATTTCTAAGAAATTGTTAGTTTGCTATAGAAGCTAAGGATTTGCTTAGGAAAGCAGGAGCTCTTGAATGTGAATCCAGGCTCAGTGGAAATTTGCTGAGTTAAATTTAGCAGGTGGCTCTTGCTGTTCTACAAAGAAGAGACTTGGAAGGACCTCTGCCCTCACTACCAGGCAGACCTGGCTTGGCCCGATGCTGTGAGCACCACTGGAACAGCAGTTGGTTTTCCCTGCACTCGCCCCAGAAGCCTGTGTCCTTTGATAGTACTGGCCAGTCTGGACAGGAGGCTTTGATCTCCCAGAGAGAGCCGCAGGACTCCACTCTCATCTATGCAAGCACAGGCTTGGGGTGGATGGCATTGAAGTGACTGTACTGCTGCGTGGGGAACAGGGGCTGAGAAGTCTCCTAGAAACTTTCATCATATTAAAAGTAGGCATTTCTTTAACTGCAAAGAGATACTTTTATATTTTGTACTCAATGGTAAGGCAAGATTAATTGGTGCCTTCCTGCTTCTATTCATTCCTGTATTCATTTGAGTCTTTGCTTTTACATTACAGGTAAATTAAAAGATCTTGGGAACTTGGTACTCCGACCTTTTGGGCTCTCCACGGAAAATTTCCAGATCAAACAGGATTCCTCTACTGGCTCCTACTCCATCAATTTTGTTCAAAACCCAAATAATAACAGATAACAAAGATAACAATAGCTTTAAAAGCTGACTTGAAAATTGTGTGCTGCTTGCAGTTAGCAAGGGGAAAGGCCCTGCCAATGTTTAACTTTTAAAAGCATCTTATATAAAAGAAAGGCTATCCAGTAGAGCCTAGTGCTCCCTTTTCCCTCTTTTATGATCAGGATGAAATGTACTTCCTGATGTAATGAACCTAATTTGATTTCCATTTTAAGGTGATGTCTGTGCAGCTGTTCTCCCCAGTTCTGGCTGTCCTTTGTCCAAGAAGAAGCCCATTTGTTGAGGCTGACCTTCCTGAGTTACACAGACACACAGCCCACCAAAAGCCTCTCCTGAACCAAGCAGACCTGTTGGTTGGGAGACTGCCCAGACATGATTGATGACAGGTTCCTGCCTGCCTGCCCCCACCCTGATCACACAGCTAACGAGGCTGCCTCTAGCATTTCCTGATTTCCTCTGTGGTAATAAAAGCTTTCTGTGCTTAGGTCTGGGCTAGGTTGTGAATTTTGTCACTAAGGACAGCTAAGGCAGAAGCCTTCTCTGGCTTTGGGAGCAGTGTTGGTTTTAAGCAGGGTTACTGATTCCAAATTCCACAAATCTGTCCAGTTTTTGTTGCCTTAAAGATTTATCTTGAAGAGCTGACCATTCTACCATGCACTAGAATTCATAAAGTCCATCTTACAAGCTGTCTTGGGCCCCATCAGGTTTATGTAAATAATTATAAATCTGTTTTTGACCAAATGTTAATTTTTTTTACTTAAAATAGCTTCATTGAGAAATGCTAGTATATGAATCCCAGAACAACACCATATTCTTTTAAACTACATGAACCCAGAGGTGTCAAAGATAGAATATTTTTCTACTCATCTGTGGATGCTAGTGAAAAGCTTGCAGCTGCTCTGGTTTGTGTGTCAAAAGCACTGACATGCAAGTTTCATCTTGGAAGAAAATTACACATATAATTCTGTAAGTGACTGCAGTAGCCAGTCATACTCCCAGTGTTAAGGGCTATGTGGTTCTTCTGCTCTGTTCCTAAAAGCTTTTTATCTTTTTTTTTCTTTTGGTCAAAGTGAACCTCAGAAGAAACTATGTTAAATCTGGCATCCAATTTTCCAAAAAATGTGTGTGTGAAAAATCTCACAAGTTGTATGGAAACCGTGCGGAATGCTGGATGGTCTAGTAGTCAGTGTTCGGTGCTTCCTGTGCAGCCAGCATTACACTGGACAGTGGTTCTCAACTTTTTTTTTTCTTTATGAGATGGGGTCTCACTCTGCCACCCAGGCTGGAGTACAGTGGTGCAGTCTTGGCTCACTGCTTCTGCCTCCCAGGCTCAAGCAGTTCTCCTGCCTCAGCCTTCAGAGTAGCTGGGATTACAGGCATGCGCCACCACGCCTGGCTAATTTCTTGTATTTTTAGTAGAGACAGGGTTTCACCATGTTATCTAGGCTGGTCTTGAACTCCTGGCCTCGAGTTGATCCACCCACCTCAGCCTCCCAAGGTGTTGGGATTACAAGCATGAGCCACCGTGCCCAAACTTTTATTTCACGAGCCCTTCATAGTCTGGAAAAAAAAAAATTTAAGAGCACTTCCATTTATGTGCATTCTATCAATATTTAGTATATTAAAAATTAAGATAGAAAATTTTAAGTATTTAATCCCTTTTAAAAATAACTTGTTTCATGTTAATATAAATAATTTTATGTCGGGCCAGGAATGATGGATAGTTTATGCCTGTAATCGCAGCACTTCGGAAGGCCAACACGGGAGGATTGCTTGAGGCCAGAGTTCCAGACCAGCCTGAGCAACGTAGCAAGGTTCCGTCTCTACAAAAAAAAAGTTAAAAAATTAGCTGGATATAGTGGCTTCATGCTACTTGGCAGGCTGAGGCAGAAGGATTGATTGCATGAGCCTAGCAGTTCCAGGCTGCAGTAAGCTATGGTCACACTGCTGTACTTCATCCTGGGTGACAGGGCGAGACTTGGTCTCTAAAAAAAAAAAAAAGTTTAGGCTGGGTGTGGTGGCTCACGCCTGTAATCCCAGCACTTTGGGAGGCCAAGGCAGGTGGATCACAAGGTCAGGATATCGAGACCATCCTGGCTAACGCGGTGAAACCCCATCTCTACTAAAAATACAAAAACGTAGCCAGGCATGGTGGTGTGCGCCTGTAGTCCCAGCTACTCAGGAGGCTGAGGCAGGAGAATCACTTGAATCCAGGAGGTGGAGGTTGCAGTGAGCCGAGATTGCGCCTCTGCACTCCAGCCTGGGTGACACAGCAAGACTCCCCATCTCAAAAAAAAAAAAAAAAAAGTTTTAATGAAAATTTTAAATTTTTTATGAAAAAAGATCTTCCAAATCAGACACATTTTATTGAGTGACGTTTTTGCAAATCTCTTTAATGCATGTCTTGATAGAGAACAACAAGAATCTCACATCTCCTTCTATATTCAGTTTGTCATGAGATCACAGGTCATATCCTTGGAAAATTCTGTGCTCTCCTTGACAGGATGATAGTGAAAAAAGTAGTCCCGTTAATTTTGTATTATGAACATAGTTTTGACCAGATAGAAACCTTGAAAGTGCCTCCAGAACCCCTGCGGAGCCTTGGACTACATTTTGAGAACTGTCAGACTGTGCCTTGAGTTCAATGGCTGAGACTAAGCAAAATCAGGGCTGAGATTCCTGAAGGACTATCTGTGCTCCAAGGAATAGTAAATAAACTTGTTCATCTAAAAATAGCTTTGGTTAAGAGAAGATGCCAAGACCACCATTGCATTGCCACCAGTGTAGAGGTTTTGTTTCTTAGGCTTCCTCCTCCTCTTCTTCTCAATCACACTGAAATCTTACAGGATGCCACACAAGGCCAACATTACATGCTCCCAGTGGGTGGGCCAAGCAGTGCATTGTCTGGAAAGGATCTCAGTAGGTGTGAATTTGCTTAAGCCAAGGAGTTTTTATGTGACACTGTTACTTTGCTGCTTCCAAAATTTGTAAGAAAAGATATATTCAGACCTTTTGAAAATGTTTGACCATAGAAAATCTTCAGAGTTCAAAAGTAGAAAAAATAAGTGTTAAGTAAGGAAGGAAGGTGGGCTGTATTTGCCTGTTGCTACTAAAATGTATGATTTTAAAGCTCTAGCCAGGCATGGTGGCTCACACCTGTAATCTCAGCACTTCAGGAGGCCAAGGCAGGCGGATCACCTGAGGTCAGGAGTTTGAGACCATCCTGGCCAACATGGTGAAATCTCATCTCTACAAAAAATATATATAAAATGAGCTGGGTGTGGTGGTGTATGCCTGTAGTGCCAGCTACTTGAGGGGCTGAGGTGGGAGGATTGTTTGAGCCCATGAGGTCAAGGCTGCAGTGAACTGAGATCATGCCACTGTACTCCAGCCTGAGTGACAAAGTGAGACCAACCTGTCTCCAAAAAAAAAGGCTTACTTGCCGTGTTTCACATTCCAAACAATGCAGTGGGAGCCAGAGGCAACAGGTTGGTGTCACCAAATCTTATCTATGACTTACCCAGTATTGCCCAAAGTGGCCACCTCACCCTGGAGTTTCTGGCCCTAGTTACTCAAGTAAACTTTCTGCAGTAGTGTTACTTCATTAAGTGTGCAGTTCTGGCAAATTTGGAGGGCTCAGCTAGGGTTTCTCAACAGTGAATCCAGTAATTATACCCACGAAGCTCAAAACAACGTTCTGTGGGCTGGGTGCAGTGGCTCACACCTGAAATCCTCGGACTTTGGGAGGCTGAGGCAGGAAGATCACTTGAGGCCAGGAGTTCAAGACCTTAGCCTAGTCAACATACTGAAACTTCATATCTACCAAAAAATGTTTTAAAACTAAGCCACGGGCACGATGACTCACGCCTCTAATCCCAGAACTTTGGGAGGCCGAGGCGGGTGGAACAGGACAGGAGGTCAGGAGTTCGAAACCAGCCTGACCAATACAGTGAAACCTTGTCTCTACTAAAAACACAAAAGCCATGCATGGTGGCACACGCCTGTAGCCCCAGCTACTTGGGAGGCTAAGGCAGGAGAATCGCTTGAACCTGGGAGGTGGAGTTTGCAGTGGGCCAAGATTGCGCCACTGCACTCCAGCCTGGGTGATAGAGGGAGACTCTATCTCAAAAAATAGTAATAAATTTAAGCCAGGCATGGTGGCACATGCTTGAAGCCCCAGCTAGTTGGGAGGCTGAGGAAGGAGGATCAGTTGAGCCCAGGAGTTTGAGGCTACAGTGAGCTATGATTGAGCCACCACACTCCAGCCTGGGCAACAGAGAGAGACCGTGTCTCTGAAAGGGGAAAAAAAAAATGACTTTCCATGTGTGCTTCCCTTACGTCACAAACACTACAGCCAGTTTGTTGTGGTTGGTGTTTTTTAGCCTTTTGCTGCTTGCCCCATTCCCTGCAAAATGCACATCTTCTCACTTTACAAATAATTGTCTTTAAGTAGACAGTGTTATACCATATCTAGATGTGGAGGCTGGGGAGTGGCTGAGCCTACTTAGTTAATGATCTTTAAACATCGTGGCTCTAGGCATACATCTGAGCTTCAGCAAAATGACAAGACCTGATACACTGGCCTTCAGAGCTGCTTGGGTATAGCCAAAGATATGAATGTTTGCATAATCCATAAATGCTGAGAGTTGCGGTTCCTACAACATTTTACGTAACCGAAGGTAGGGGAGTGCTTTAAGAAATGTTGCTGGCCAGGGGCAGTGGCTTCCGCCTGTAATTCCAGTACTTTTGGAGGCCAACGCGGGTGAATCGCTTTAGCCCAGGAGTTCGAGACCAGCCTGGGCAACATGGCAAAACCCCATCTTTAGTAAAAATACAAAAAATTAGCTGGGCATGGTGGCACACACCTGTAGTCCCAGCTACTCAGGAGGCTGAGGCGGGAGGATCACCGGAGCCCAGGAAGTCAAGGCTGCAGTGAGCCAAGATGGCACCACTACATTCCAGGTCTCACTCCTGCGAGTGAGGCCCTGACTCAAAAAGAAAAAGAGATGTTGCTGGGCTTAGTATTTATTTCTGGTGCTCCTTCAGTCTCTGAGCTGTCCTCCAAGACTACTGGTAACATTTCCCTCAGTTTTCAAGCTAGAATCTAAGTTGGTACAGGAAGACCAGAAACAGGAGCTTTTTGGAGGCATTTTATTGCCTGAATAGACAGTGGGATGAGAAGCTGGCAGCAGGTGTCAGATGTAAACCTAATTTGAAGATATATTTTTGCAAGGGTGGTCTGTCTGATCCCAAGAACTAAGCAGGCCTGCAAATTATTTTATCACCAGTTCTGCAAAACTTGGGATGTCAAAGGGAAAGGCTATAAGAGACCCAAGAGGATGGTTGTTAAGACAGCTGTGGAAATTAATGGCTGCTTTAAGGGAAGAGTCCAATAATCCCCCAAGACCAAAGTGCAAATCTGAGACACTACAGAGGATGGGAAATACCTTGACAAACCCTCATCCGTTTCTTCTGCTTCTTTTATGTGCTCTCTCCAGCTTGCCCTTGGCATAAGAGGAAAGGCTGGAGCTGTTGGCGCTCAGCTGCACAGCCCCATTCAGATGCAGCCTTATGAGCTTCCAGCCTGTGGTCGCTGCCAGCTGGATTGTATGTTGCTTTCCCTGATCACCTCCCTTCATTACCATGCTGTTCCTCTCCCTATGCCCAACCCTCCCCTAAAGAAATACAGAAGGTATGAGGATAGGGAAAGGAAACTCCTCCTCTTATCTGTAGATACTGTGTACTTGATACATACCCACACAATCCTAGTCAAATCTTGAAGTAATTTCAGTTAGGGATTCTTTCCAGCCTGCTACCTCAGTACTTGGTAGTAACAAGCTTAATACTTCCACCACCTAGATTTCCTTTAAAAAAGTATGTGTGCATTCCACCAGAAGTGGCTGAAAAGTCTGTTCCTTCAGTGAACTGCACAATTAAAAGCTTTACAGAGAAAGGAAGCTATCATTTGCAATCACTTCCTCCTGTCGTGTGCAGAGCTGTCCTGACCCCACACTAGACCAAATCCATTAATGCTTCTAAAAATGAAAAATGGATTCCTGTGCTTGCACATATACTAAAATTTCTGTGCTTGCACATTTAGTATATGTGCATCACATAGACTAAAATTGGAATGATAAAGAGAAAATTAGCATGGACTCTGAAAAAAAGTCAACTTAAAAAAAATGGATTACTTGCTAGCAGCCAGCCCAAGAGGTAGGGCGAAATTAACGTTAGGGCATGAGAATGACTGCTCATAACCCTTCAAGGAGCCGTTTACTAGGAGCTGAGCATGGTGGCTCACGCCTGTAAACCCAGCACTTTCAGAGGGAGAGGTGGGAGGATTGCTTGAGGCCAGGAGTTCAGAACCACCTGGATAACATAAGGAAACCCCATCACTACAAAATAAAATTTTTTTAAGTTAGCTGGGGGTTGTAGCACACACCTGTAGTCCCAGCTACTTAGGAGGCTAAGGTAGGAAGACCACTTGAACCACAAGGTTGAGGCTACGGTGAGCCATGGCTGCACCACTGCACTCCAGCCTGGGCAACAGAGCAAGACCCTGTCTTAAGATTAGTGGCCAGGTACAGTGGCTCATGCCTGTCATCCCAGCACAAACCAGCCTGGCCAACATGGTGAAATCCTGTCTCTACTAAAATTACAAAAAGCTGGGTGTGGTGGCATGTGCCTGTAATCCCAGCTACTCAAGAGGCCAAGGCAGGAGAATCACGAACTGGGAAGTGGAGGCCACAGTGAGCTGAGATTGTGCCACTGCACTTCAGTGTGTGTGACAGAGCAAGACTCTGTCTCAATAAATAAATAGGCCAGGCGCAGTGGCTCATGCCTGTAATCCCAGCACTTTGGGAAGGCTAGGCAGCAGATCACCTGAGGTCAGGAGTTCGAGACCAGGCTGGCCAACATGGTGAAATCCTGTCTCTACAAAAATACAAAAATTAGCCCTGTGTGATGGCAGGTGCCTGTAATTCCAACTACTTGGGAGGCTGAGGTGGGAGAATCACTTGAACCCACTAGGCAGAGGTTGCAGTGAGCTGAGATCATGCCATTACACTCCAGCCTGGGCGATAGAGCGAGACTCCATTTCAAAAAAACAAAACAAAAATTAGTTTATGAAAATGAGGGAGAGGGCTGGGCACACTGACTCATGCTTGTAATCCCAGCACTTTAGGAGGCTGAAGTGGGAGGACTGCTGAAGTCCAGGAATTCGAGACCAGCCTGGGCATCACGGTGAGACCCCCGTCTCTACCAAAAAAAAATTTTTTTTTTAATTAGCCAGGACTGGTAGTGTGCCTGTCTATGGTCCCAGCTATTCAGGAAGCTGAGGTCAGAGGATTGCCTGAGCCCTGGAGGTCAAGGACGCAGTGACCCGGGATTATACCAGTGCACTGCAGCCCAAACTATGCGAGACCCTGTCTCAAAAACTTTATGACTAAAAAGAGTGAGGATATTGTTTTTTACATGTCAAAGCATCAAAAATTTCTTCTTGGCCACAAGTTGGTAACCGTTAAAGCTAGGATGGGTACACAGGGATTTATTATACTGGTCTACTTTTACAAATAGCTGAGATATTCTATAAAAACATTAACATCAGATTTTCTCCTAATTGCCCAACCCTCTGAGATCTGCAAGCTAGGAATAAGTGCCATCATATAAAAGTTAAGTTCCATCAGCCAGAAATAGAAATATGATTCCCTGCTTTCTTTTTCCTTTCACTTGAGGTGAAATCGGAAGCTCACATTTCCCCCTTCACTAAGGCAGGGCCTGTTGCCTTACTGCCAAGGAAACCCACGGCGAGTGATTTGTGGCAGTGACCCAGTATTAGCTAGTCTTCATTTCTGTCGGTCCCAGCTGCTGGTTCTGCTTGCAGAAAAATATGGCCTACTAAGGTGGAATCCACTATCAGGCACTGGGCTTATCAGCCGTCAGTCATCATGATGGATGTGAAGGGAACACCCACCCAAAAAGGCTTTTGGAGAAACTCTTGGTTTCAAATGTGAAGAGGTGGATTTGAAGATATTGGAATCTCATTGACCCTCTGCGGCCTGCGGTACCAGATTGATGTCCACATCAGAGACATCCCACCTGGACTCACACCCAGCAGCTGCTGTTTGAGCCAGTGGCAAAAGGCTTCCAATCGGTGCCTCCAATTCAAAGTCGGAAATCCACAAAACTGAAACTCCTCAGGGATGGGAAGTAAGGGAACAGAAGTGGGAAAAATAATAGTAATTATACATCAAAGGAGTAGGCTAGGCTTTGGTAGGCTATACACAGTACTTGGTCTCAAGTTTGCAGGGCATAGTTTGATTGCCCCAAAATTAAATGCTGTTTGCAACTTTGCCCATCAACTGGGAGAAAAGGCCTGATGATAGTTTCCTAGGGCAGTGTGGTTCTGAACTAGCCAGGCCTGATAGTGTGCCTATGGTCCCAGCTATTCAGGAAGCTGAGGTCAGAGGACTGCCTGAGACCTGGAGGTCAAGGCTGCAGTGAGCCGGGATTGCTCTGCAGCCTGATTGGATTGGATTCTGAATTAGCATCAGAGGCTAGGGATTATGGTTTCAGTTTATGCTGCAGAAGCTTGTCTGGCCCACCTCATTTCCTACAGGTGTTAAGAAAGCTGCATCTAGATATGTGAAGTGTCACTTCCATCTTTGTCTTCTGTAAGGCTGCTCTGTCTTACTAAAGGCCCTGGCTGTGCTTTTCTGGTCATTAACATGTCAGACTCCTCTTTTACCTCAAGGCAACTTCACAATGATGTTATAGTTCAACTTACTTACAAGATCACCCAAATTTTCAGCTGCCTACTCAGGATCCAGAGGACTTAGACAATGAGCTTAAACAAAACTCAAAAACAATGGATTATATCCCAATTAACAAAAACAAAAATTCCTAGCCAAGTGAGGTGGCTCACACCTGTAATCCCAGCACTTTGGGAGCCCGGGGGTGGGTGGATCACAAGGTCAGTAGTTCGAGACCAGCCTGACCAATATGGTGAAACCCCATCTCTACTAAAAATCTAAAAATACAAAAATTAGCCAGGCGTGGTAGCGCGTGCCTATAATCCCAGCTACTCAGGAGGCTGAGGCAGGAGAATCGCTGGAACTCGGCAGGCGGAGGTTGCAGTGAGCTGAGATCTCGCCACTGCATTCCAGCCTGGGCGACAGAGCGAGACTTCATCTCAAAAAAAAAAAAAAAAAATCCTGACATCTCCCCAGGGGTTTTGGACTTGGCTGAGTAGGAAATGAAGAGCTTGATGAGGTGGATTTCTACACACCATTTTGCCAATGAGGCTACTGTGTGACTTTGCTATCAAAGATCATTGACAGAACTGATATTAGAATCCATGTCTCCTACCTCTTTAGACTAGGGCAGTTTATTAGTATAAAAACATCTTTCTTTTGTGCTCGCTTCAGCTGCACATATACTAAAATTGGAACTATATAGAGATTAGCTATGGCCCCTGTGCAAGGATGACACGCAAATTCGTGAAACGGTCCTTTAAAATTAGTTTTAAAAAAATAAAAAAATAAAAACATCTTTCTTTTAACATCACCAATCCACTTTTCCTCCTTTAGAAAGCTGCTTCTACAAACTTGCCTCAGAAGGAAATGATGAAAGGGCTAACCCTGAAAGTACTCAATTCTTGAAGACAATGACCTCCCACTGTGTTTGGCCAACTCTCTCTTCTTTTGGCACACTTTTCCTGAATTGTGCTCTCCTTCACCCCAAGCTCACTACCTTCTTGGTACCAAAGCAAAGGAATTGTTAAGGCCATGAAATTTCATTCCAAGCCAGGCACAGTGGTTCATGCCTGTAATCCCAGCAATTTGGGAGGCTGAGGTGGGTGGATCACTTGAGACCAGGAGTTCAAGACTAGCCTGGCCAACACGGAGAAACCCCATCTCTACTAAAAATACAAAACTTAGCCAGGCAGCTGTAATCCCAGCCACTCAGGAGGCTGAGGCAGTAGAAGTGCTTGAACCCAGGAGTACTTCTCCTTGCTGGGTGATACAGCAAGACTCCATCTAAAAAAAAAAAAATTCATTCCAATTAAGCAAAGATTTGGCAGCATGCTAACCACTAGAGAAAAAGATGCTTAAAAAACAACATATTCTGGCCAGGCGTGGTGGCTCACATCTGTAATCCCAGCACTTTGGGAGGCCAAGGCAGGTGGATCACCTGAGGTCAGGAGTTTGAGACCAGCCTGACCAACATAGAGAAACCCCTTCTCTACTAAAAATACAAAATTAGCCGGGTCGCGGTGGCACATGCCTGTAATCCCAGCTACTCGGAAGGCTGAGGCAAGAGACTCGCTTGAACCCAGGAGGTGGAGGTTGCAGTGAGCCAAAATTGTGCCATTGCACTCCAACCTGGGCAACAAGAGCAAAACTCTGTCTCAAAAAATAAATACATAAATTTTTGAATTCAAATAATGTCTTGTTCTAAGAAAAGAATCATGGCCAGGTGCAGTGGCTCATGCCTGTAATCCCAGCACTTTGAAAGGCCGAGGCAGGAGGACTGCTTGAGCCCAGGAGTTTGAGACCAGACTGGGCAACATGGTGAGATCTCGTCTCTACTTTTTTAATTTGAAAAAAAAAAATTGAAATGTGGGTCACCGTCTGCAGAAGTCTGACCTGCAGACCCTGCCTCAAGGACGGATGAATGAATGCACTTTCACACCATGACATTGTTACAAGGGATGGCTGTTGACTGCTTTCAGAGGGCAAAATGCAACCAATCGACCCAGACCCTTGTCTTTCACACTTTTAAGTCAGTCAAGATTTTACAACAGAGGTTCTAAGTTAACACACTTGTGGATAATTAACATGGTTAAGAGAGAGGTTTTATGAATGAGTTCCAGGCCAGAGTAAATGCTGTAAACAGGTAATTCCCCTTTGGAGAGGCCACTCAGTACAAAATTTGCATGAGTAAACAGAGTGGAGACAAATGGGCGTGGGGTAAAGCCTCTGATTTTCTCTGTCTCTCCCTATCTTAACATAATGGACTGGCCAGCAGCCTTTGGCCTGCCCCAATAAAACCTTTCGGCCTTCCAAAAGGTTTGAGACTAATCTATACCTTTCCCTAAATATTTTCTGTAACATTTTGCTGCCACCCTGAGTGAATAGCAACAAAAATCTTTACTTGAAAGAGGAAAAATGAACTTACTTTTTTTCTTTTTTTGAGACAGTTTCACTCTTGTTGCCCAGGCTGGCGCGTTCTCAGCTCACCGCAACCTCCGTCTCCTTGGTTCAAGCGATTCTCCTGCCTCAGCCTCTGAGTAGCTGGGATTACAGGCACATGCCAGCACACCCGGCTAATTTTTTTTTTTTTTTGTAGGTTTCACCATGTTTGTCAGGCTGGTCTCAAAACTCCTGACCTCAGGTGATCCACCCACCACAGCCTCCCAAAGAGCTGGGATTACAGGCATGTGCCACCACGGCCTAATTTTGTATTTTTGGCAGAGACAGGGTTTCTCCATGTTGGTCAGGCTGGTCTTGAACTCCTGCCCTCAGGTGATCCACCTGCCTCAGCCTCCCAAAGTGCTGAGATTGCATGCGCGAGCCACTGCACCCGGCATGAACTTACACTTTCATATGTGAAGGCCGGCATCAGTATAATTTTCAGTTGCATTTATGGGTTGCATCACTCTCATTCTCTGCATCTTGTAGGAGTTGTGTTTATAAACATACTGATACATGTATACATGACCAGGATCAGTATGAGTCTCATGTAGGCCTTCTCAGATAATGAGCAAATGGCTTGTTAATCTTCCCTGTTCTCTCTGTTCCATTTTTTCTTTCTTTCTTTTTTTGAGACAGAGTCTCGCTCTATTGCCCAGGGCAGAGTGCAGTGATGTGATCTTGGCTCACTGCAACCTCTGCCTCCCAGGCTTAAGTGATTCTCCTGCCTCAGCCTCTCAAGTAGAGTAGCTGGGACTACAGGCGTGTGCCACCACCACACCCACTAATTTTTTTTTTTTTTTTTTTTTTTTTAGTAGAGATGGGGTTTCACCATGTTGGCCAGGCTGGTCTTGAACTCCTGACCTCAAATGATCCACCCACCTCAGCCTCCCAAATTGCTGAGATTACAGATGTGAGCCACCACGCCTGGCCTGTTCCATTTTCATTTGTGAGAAACTTGAAAGAAAAAAGATATTAGCAGAGCCAGATTCCTGTGGTCTCTTTTTTACACTCATTTAGATAAACTGAAATGGGAGAATGTTTGAGATTAAAGTCTTCATGTACTCTGGAATAACAGGCAGCCAAAGGATTACTTTTCTGAAACAGAAAAAAAAGTACATTTACCTAAGTTTCTGGGTTAGTCCTGTGAACTGTCTGTAGGTTTTAAAGGCTAATTTTTTCCTAATAACTAAGTGTTTCTGATTTTTAGGTCAAACCCTTGACCTCTCACTGAACGTACTGGGCTCTTAAAGAAGCAGCCATTTATCCATAAGAGCAGGATACCTTAAAATTAAAATAAAAGAAAACAAAATAAACTCAGCAGTAGATATTTAATTACATCCAACTCTGAAGGGTAGGTTGCTTGTATGGAAAAGCAGTTAATGTGGCAGGGCATGGTGGCTCACGCCTATAATCCCAGCACTTTAGGAGGCCAAGGCAGGCAGATCATGAGGTCAGGAGATCAAGACCATCCTGGCTAACACGGCTAAACCCTGTCTCTACTAAAAATATAAAATATTAGCCAGGCATGGTGGTACACATCTGTAGTCCCAGCTACTCGGGAGGCTGAGGCAGGAGAATCACTTGAACACATGAGGCAGAGGTTGCAGTGAGCTGAGATCGTGCCACTGCACTCCAGCCTGGGCAACAGAGCGAGACTCCATTTCCAAAAAAAAAAAAAAAGTTATGTTTGTGCACAGGGTCCTAATTAAACCGTTCACCTTTCCTCTATCCTTGGACATAAAGAGTTCCCATAAAATCTCTTAGTGATTAGACACCTACAGGCTGTTCTCCTTAGGAAGCACTGCTACTCAAAACAGCTCCCTAAAGTATAACTAGTGATTGAATTGTAATAGTTACAAAAAAAAAATCTTTAAAATCTAACTCCTAAAAAGTAAACATGGTTTTTAAATAACTAATTTTTTAAAAAATCAAAGACTTTATTGGATAAAGGTTACACAACATTCTTTAACATTTAAAACTCTGAGCATACTTCAGATGAGAAACAATTTTTATCATTCAAGTCTACAAAACAAAATAGGCTTATGAAGATTGAAATACAGACAAAAGGTAGCATGAAGCAAAGCTTAAATATTAAGCAACTAAAGCAATGAAAGTGAAATAGCAACATGGTAGGTCTAGATTTTAAATACCACCAAGTTTCATTTTTTAAAAAATGAAAATTTGGTTTGTAACAAAACAGCTTTGAGAAAACACGCCATAAGAAAAAACAATTTATATACTTAAAACCTGATCCTCCCAATTATTTTGCTTTATATTATTACTTCTTGGTCATTTCCATCACTCTACACAAATAAAGAATTCTAAAGCTTAATTAAAAATCTTGATTATACAATTCAAATAATTCCACCATGGCTTAGGAGTTATCTGGTTCTTGAAGTAAGCCTGAAAGGTACTGCTGGTGTTATGTATCTGAAAGAACAAGACTGACCCAAACCAAAGCTCTAGGCCACATAGAGTAGGGCACCTCTATAGTATAATTAATGTCATCTTTAGAATTCCCTGCTGCTACAGTTCCTGAGCTGACTTTTTCTGATCTGATAAAATATATAATGACTCCATAATATGGATTTTCCAAACAGACAATTGTAGAATGCAATCAAGACTTTAAATGATTTGCAGTATAATTAGAATTTGCATTAAGCTCATTAGAAACAAGACTGCCTGCCTTTTCTTCAAGTTGTAAAACAAATCATAGGCATATTAAACGTTTTAAAACCTACCCAGAAACTTTTGTTAATCCTGAGCCTGGGGTTAATAGGTAATTCCAAGCTTATGTCGTAACATTATGGAAAGTTTGACTACTTGAGCCAAGTGCTCAGTTATCTGTTACGTTGCTTCATACGAATTTTACTGTTTTCTATTTTTTGGCATATTTTCCCTTTTTTTGTAATAATCAATATGGATTATCTTTCTGGTTTAAAAAATAAATCAGTATTGCCACTAAAAAACTTCAGTTTTATTATTAAAAGTACGGCACCATCAAATATAAAATGCCTTAAAAATGTAGTACTAACAGGTCCATCTGGTTTTCTCATGTTTTCTCCATTCATTAAAAAAGAAAAATTAAGGTTTTTTTTATAATATTTACCAAAGACAAGAAAAAAATTACAGTCTCTATTAGTAAGAATTCATGCTCCATGCATGAAAAGTTTGACACTGTTTTAAAGGATCCTGTTCCTGCACTTGTCCCCCAGGGCCAAGTCCTACTGACACCTGTTAGAATTTCTTGCACTTAGGAGGGGCTCTCTGTAGAGAGAGGTCCACATCAAAATTTAGACAACGTCACCTTTTTTGAACTAGATAAAACCAGTAAGGATACAGACAGTAATAAAAGGCTTTCCAGCTCAGCAGAATTAAGAACTAGCTCTTGGAGTATACATTTGGACTCCAAGATCAACACTAACCTATCCACTTTGAGTCAAAATTTGAAAGGTAAGAATGTAATTATGAAAATGTGCACAAAATGTTAAATACTAGTGGCAAATAAATATATCTTAATATGTTCTAACAAGCAAACATATATTCAAGATAATACAGCCCTGCTTTATTAAAGAAAGAAAAGATCCAAATTTTGCTTGTGGGGTGGGGCGGGGCACTTTGCCATCCTTTCAGCAGGATGTTACTTTCTGTTGTTTCTACTGGCTCCCTGAAGGAAACACTGGCCTTGGCATCTGTGACTATTGCTGTTTTATAGGAGAGCCATTTTAGAAATACCTTTGCTCATATCTGAACTGATTAACCTAAACCTTGGAGAAAGCACAGTTTAAGTATGAAAAATAATTCAGCATTTCTGCATCATCCCATGCCTTTTAGGCCTGTCCAAACTGTACTGATAAGAACTTCACATTCAAAAGAAGTTACTGTCAGTGTTTCTTCATACATAAAATTCAAGTGAACTCTTGTATGTGTATTTCACATCATTTTTCTCATCTCATGCATAATTTATTGCAATAGTTTATTTTTTATAAAATATTCCCTAATACCTTTTCTTAGGTTTAATATAGCACAATTTGCAAGTGCCCCTTTACAGACTGTTGTTTTTAACCACTGCCTTAACATTTACTTCTTAGTGCAGCTTTAAAAACTCCAATTTCATTCAGTCCTGATGCTCTGGTGTTCTCTGTGTCATTGTGGTACAGGTCCATGAAACCAGCAGCCTGCTAATGTCTTTGTGCTGAAATATAGTAAAGAAAAGGAAGAAAATGGAGTTAAGCACAAGTAATTATATGGGAAAAATGTGGTCCTTGTTGTTTAAATTAAGCCTATATAGATTGTGGGATTACATCTGATTTTTTCTTTCAAATCGGTTAAACCTGACCAATGTTGTTTTGGGAAAACAACTTACTGCCACTCTAAACCAGCAGAAATATTCATGTTATTTCTAAAGTATTATCAGATCAGTTTCTAACACAAGTAAAATGGCTGTCATCTTTACATAATCAATGTGCACTTGAATGTTTTTTTAAAATACTTGCTTATAAATATTTGCCTAATAACGGGAATTTTAACTTTGTTCTTTATATTGCCATTTCACAGTATAATACTCTGATAGTCAGCTTAGTTACTGGGACTGCTATGAAGCACCAACAGCTTTCTACTAGCACAGACTAGCCTATAGTTTTAAGGAGAAATTTATATACAGAGCCAGGCTATGTACAAATCAGCAGCAGGTCACACTGTCCACATATTTGCGAGAAGAAAAAAAGAAGGAAGTGGAGGGTGCCTCCTCAGAAGTAGACACAGCATATCAGAAGGCATCAAGAGCACCATTTTGGTACTAGAAGACAACACATGTACACTGGTTACACTGACCAGTATCCCGTGTTACACCAGTAAACCTGATTATCAGCAGAGGCCTCTTCACCATACCTCCAACAAGGAGGAGGACAATGAGTGCAGTATTTATAAAGGGCAAAGCTTGTAAAAATACCTGCTAAATAGCATGACCAGAATGCCCAACACTACCAACCTCCCTCTAATACTACAAAGTAGAAAGAAGCCCACTGAAACCCTCTACAGTCCCTAGTTACGCCTCTCAAACCTGGAAACCCACGTACCAATGCGAGTTTGAATTCCAAAAGAGATGATCCGTGGAAAGAAAGATGAATTTTTTTGGTCAAATCCATTTTTAAAACAAAAATGTATTTCAGTGGAATAATAACGGACACAACAAACACAATGCAACAAAGAAAACAGAAAAACCACCCCGTCCTTCCCATTCTTTAACTTCCAAACATTTCACAGGAGGTATCTTCCCCAGTTTTTGACAGAACTGACTTGATTCTATGTTGCCTTCTGGTATTGCCATGCTTCATTCGCTTACTAGATCAAGGCCTACAAAATAAATTTCACAGGGTATTCTATACGTTTCTCCTCAAGCAATGAAAAGTGACCTCTAGGGATAAATACTACACACATCAAGATGAAAGGTGAATGCAGTCCCTGCCTCTAGGGGAAAAACAAAAAACAAAAAACGATTTATACTGTTTTAAAATTTGACATTGAGCTCAGTTTTTACTTTCTAAAACTAAGATAATGTACTAATATGATTGCAATACTAATAGATTTAGGCTCACACAGAATTATGGGAGCAAATGTTCCCATTTTATAAACTGAAAGAAAAAAGGTAAATAGCCAATCCCATGTACAATTCCATTTCCTTTTATTTATGACTCTCAATATTTGGCTTCAATTTTAGTGAGGCCTATTCAAGTTCAGTTGAAGTCTAGGGCAGGAAAGGCAAGGAGTCAAGCAGATCTTACTAGTCCTATGAGAGATGCAGAAAAATAAAAAACAATATTCCCTCAAGAGATCATCTTAAGGGTAGCTATCACTCCTTATAAGTGCAGATAAGTGTCCAAAATCCCAGCTGCAATCTCTAACTCAAAAGTTGCCATTCTGACCCAGCTTGCAAATTACAGCTTCCATCCAACTATACGGCTCTTCACTAGCTATACAAACACCAGAGTAATAAACAGCCTTACTTTGAGGAAGCAATAAAAGTCATAAGTTTCAAAGCAGCACAAACACACACACAGAAATCCCTGAACTTTTGCTGCCCTATAAGGGCCCAAAATAAGCCTTTTAGGCATTACCCATGGAGTTATTAATAAATGTACTTAAAGAAATAGACTACATTTCAGCACTATCTTTTACCACCCTCTGGAATTTTGACTTGCTTTATGTAAATGATAATGGTTTCGAAACTAATTCACTAAGAATATATATACATATATATGTTCATATATATATTCTTATATATACAGTAAGAAGTAATGACTAAGAAGTTTAATGAATATAAAAATGACAAAAAAAGACTGAGAGAGTGAAAAGATAAAAGGAATCCAGTATTTTTGACTTTCCATGGAGACTCAGTTGCTATTTGACATAATTCTGCAAGGTAACACCTAACTTCTACCACCTTAAGAGAATCTACTCTCAACTCACAGAAGCTCATAAGAGACTCCTCTTTTTAGCATGGCAGGTAGTATCAATGGAAAGTTATTTTCATTCATTAAAACTATCACCTACACGAGGCACACCCAGCTACCAAGGTCAATGAAAACTAAAGAAAAAGAACTAATGAATTCTTTTAAGTCTAGCCTAATCTACTTCAGGAATGATTAAGTGATGACATGATGCCCTCTTCACTTCGTGGCAGGGCTTAAAACAGACAGACCTGCCCGTTTCACTGTTAACTTCAATGCTCCCAGTCTGAATCCACAGTGGTCTGTCAGACACTGTAAGGGAGCAGCAGGACTCGTCACTGTCTGATGTAATAGCTGCCATTTGTTGAGACCTATGGTAGAAAAAACCAAGTTAACAAAAATAAAGCATTCGAGTGTTTTAATCCATCCATTTTACCAAAAAATTGTTTTAAAATAATACCAAAATTCAGGTGAATTTTCATAACAAATTTATTCTGGATAACTTGCTGACTTCACAGAAAGAGAAGCTTTGATACTAAATGAAAACAGACTTGAGAGCTGTGTAGACACAACAGCCTTGGCCAAGAGAAGGCACTCTCCGGCCCAAGTCAAATCCGCAGCAAGATGTCATGGGGCACACCAATATTCTGCCCTCCAAGCAAACTTACAAATGAAAGAGGAAATGCTAACTCACACTGAATGGTCCTAACAAAAAACTTTTTACTAATCTAACATTAGCCCAGTGTTGGAGAAGTCCTGATCTTCTCAGTCAGTATTCAAAGATAAGGCTAAACCTGTCATCCTTCCCCATACTACATAATAAATGAGCTCAATTACCCTTTTGTGATTTTTGAGACAGTGTCACTCTTCTCACCCAGGCTAGAGTGCAATGGCTCAATCTCGGCTCACTGCAACCTCCACCTCCCAGGTTCAAGCAATTCTCCTGCCTCAGCTTTCTGAGTAGCTGGGACTAAAGGCGCACACTACCACACCCAGCCAATTTTTTGTATTTTTAGTAGAGATGGCGTTTTCACCATTTTGGCCAGGCTGGTCTTGAACTCCTGACTTCAGGTGATCCACCCACCTCCCAAAGTGCTGGGATTATAGACATGAGCCCCCACGCCTGGTCTCTTTTGACCCTTTTTTGCAAAATGACCAAAAACTTCAACCTCTTTCTGCTTTAATCCCATTAACCACACTTGCATACTATGGAGGACCTAAATTTACTGTGTGAGGTAATACCTCATTGAATTAACAGTTATAACAAGATTTTTTATGACACTTAAGCTTTCAAAACAAACTTCAAATACTAAGCATAATTTAAATGAAGGACTGCTATCTTAAGCCTAATTTTTAAACATATTTGCTTGTTTGCTTACTTTCCTAACTATAAATAAAAAATTAATTCACCTATCACATCAATGTAGTGAACTCTGGGATCATTAGTTAGATAACATCCAGTCTCTATAATAATTGTTTTTTTTAATGCTAAATTAGAAGCAGTAGTATATCATGAAAACTTTATAAAAGACTTTTCTGACCTTGAAAAGATTTTGTATATACCTGATCTAGAAAAATAATTACTTCTGATTTTTTTTTTTTTTTAAAGATGGGGTTTGACCATGATGGCCAGGCTGGTCTTGAACGCCTGACCTCAGGTGATCCACCCACCTCGGCCTCCCAAAGTGCTAGGATTACAGGCATGAGCCACTGTGCAGGGCCAATTACTTCTGAATTTTAACTCAGGGGAAAATAATTTTTTAGATGAGATTTAATTAATGAGGTATTTATCCTTCTGTTCATGGAAAAACTTAATACACCATTAACTATAACCCAACAGCAATCACACAAGAATAAGGACAGCTGAATGCACTAGAAGTTATCTTTTGAACTTTTCCCTCCATAAGTAAAACTTGTTAGGTTTCAACAATCATTCTAAAGAATCTCCTTTTCAATTTTAAGCAAGGAGTCAAGATGTATCAAAGAATGATCTCATTTTCCCTGTAATTCCTCACCTGCAACCCCCTGAAATACCAAAATATTAGCAAGCCAGTCCCTGGTCCACAGTGCCTGACTTGTGAGTCTTTTGTGCTAATGTTTAAGATAATCTTCCCCTCAATGCTTTTAGGGTCTCAATGCTTTCCTTTAGAAATTTACCACTAGTACAGGATATCCATTAGGAAGAGCCAAGGACACCCAGCTGTGATGCAGTAAGTGGAGGGACAGACCAATGAAAAGGTGGCAGTTTCATCGGAAATTACTTATTTTGTCCTTTGAGAGAAAGCTTAAGTGCAACAATGGCAACTATTCTTGGGAAGCAGCAAAACTGTAATGGGGCAAATCAGGACAGGGTAACCCTCAATCTCCCTCTTAGCGTGCATGAAAGTAGAGCTTATGCTCCTAAATAAAGCCCACAATCAAAAACTAAAAACGTAAGAGCACAGACATGTACCTATTATCTCACTGAACACTCAAAATAAATTTTAATAAAGTATGATGCAACATGAACAGCAGGAAAAGCATCAACAGTATCTCATCTTACAATAGCTCTTCTGGCTTTCTAAACTTAGTGCTATTTTTCTAACCAGCTCTTTTACTAGAGTTTAGACAAATTGCACGTAATTCTTCCCAGCATACCAGGACTCACACCAAGATGTGCCACTCCCAGCCAGATTTCTTGCTAAAAACTAAACTGTTGGGGAAGATGACATATTTGTGATTAAGAGCATCCCAAAAATGAGCGAGGGGTAAAATGACTATCCTCTGGAAAATATGGCCACATCACACACAGATCAAGGCCTTGGAATGTGTGGCATTTCCCGCCTAGAAAGAGGAGACAATCTACGCAATCATACAAGCAGCAATAAAAACGAAAATGTTCAAATTAATCACCACTTGTTCACCATACGGCAAAACATTAAAATAATAAAATGTTACAGTTCCAGGGGAACACGCCATCTATGCAAATCAGCTAATTCACCTAAAAGCTGACAAGTATAGCTTTGTAGTTCTAACATCTTTGTAAAGTTCTCCTAATAGGACCTCCACTGCATTGAGCCCCACCAGCTTAGATACTTGTCATGCGTCATGGAAAGGATATGGGATGTGCAGGGCATCTGAGATGGCCATTGGTCATCAGGACGTGTCTGAACAAGAATTGCTCATCATTCATTCACAAGAAGACAATCACTTCTCCCCATGACAGACCCTGTGTTTGGCATAAGGGAGAGCAGAAGGGAAAGTGAGCACTAGATCACTGGAATTTGTGTGTTAAATGAATGGAGCAAGAGTTGAAATGTGTTAACGCAGGTCTCCTTTAACGACAATCCTCACGACCTTCGAGTCAGTTAACCTCTACAAATGCGTATTAAACTTAATGAGTTCATGCTACTTCCAGAGACTATGATTCTTGAAATTTTCAGGAACAAATAACATTGTTATAACATTTTTACATTTATACTGAGTACATGTTGCAGAAAGATAGTATCAAAAGCTACCAGAATTTGCTGTGCAACACAAAGTGATTGCAGTGATAATAATGATAGCAAGTATGTATACAGCCTCATGCAAGACATTTTTTTGTGCTGCGTTAAATATTCTTTTAAATTCTCACAATTACCCTATGAGGAGATACTATTATTCTCCCTATTTCACAGGTGATGGCATTGGAGTAACTTGCCTAAGATTACATAGTTTGTAAGTGGCTGATCCAACTCAGGCTTTGAATCTAGCAAGTCTGGCTCAAGAGCTTGTACTTTGAGCTATGTGCCTGAAACATGAAAGGGAATGGTTTTTTGCTCAATAAAATCCTGCTACTAAGCACTGCTGTTGCAAAACTGCTTTTTTTTTTTTCTTTTTTGAGACAGGGTTTCACTCTGTCGCCCATGCTGGAGTACAGTGGCACGATCATGGCTAACAGCAGCCTCAGCCTCCCAGGCTCATGTCATCCTCCCACCTCAGCCTCCCAAGTAGCTGGAACTACAGGCACACGCTACCAAGCCCACCAATTTTTTCATATTTTTTGTAGAGACAGAGTTTCAACATGTTGCCCAGGCTGGTCTCAAACTCCTGGCTCAAACAATTCTCCTGCCTCGCCTCCCAAAGTGCTGGGATTACAAACATGAGCTAAAGCGCCTGGTCCAAATGTTAATGAATGCTTAAATTCACCTGCATCACTGGCAAGTTATATATATACTCCTAAGTATCCATTTCTATCTCTTACACTCAAGTCAATGACACTCACAGTATAAAAAATTTTTCCACAGGCAATCAAAAAGATCTATATTTTACCTGACACTCCTAGGCCTTTCCAGTAGCTTTTAAGTGAATCTAAATGAGGGACACTGAGAAGGGAAGGAAGGAAAGAAGGGAGGGAGGGGAAGAGGGGAGGAAGGAAAAGGAAAAGAAGGAAGAAAGGAAGAGAAAAAGAGAGAAAAGAAAGAAGGACAGAAAGAAAGAAAAAGAAAAAAGAAAGAAAGAGAAAAAGAAAGTAAGCCCTTGCTAAAACCTGATATGCATTTTTTTTTATTTTGAGATGGAGCCTCGCTCTGTCACCCAGGCTGGAGTGCAGTGGCACAATCTTGGCTCACTGCAACCTCTGCCTACTGGGTTCAAGTGATTCTCCTGCCTCAGCCTTCTGAGTAGTTTGGACTACAGGCACCCACCACCACGCCTGGCTAATTTATCTTTTGTATTTTTAGTAGAGATGGGGTTTCACCATATTGGCCAGGCTGGTCTCGAACTCCTGACCTCAGGTGATCCAGCTGCCTCAGCCTCCCAATATGCATTATAATTACAAGGATTTCATTTGAGAAGAGGCAAAACTGTGATTATAACAGGCTAACACTTTAGCTATGAAGTATTTGGCTTTTCCTTGTAGATTCTGACAACCAAGATAGAAAAAATTATGAGACGTTTTAATCAAGGTTTCTGGTTACGACTCAGATTTCCAAGGCAGTATAAGGAAATAACTGTCACATTCATATGATACAAGGAAACTTCCATATTTAAATAGTGACTATGTTTTCAACTTCTTTTTAATGATACTTTAAAAAAATATTAGAAATGTGAAAAAAAAAAATTTAGCTGGGTGCAGTGGCTCACACCTACCCAGCACTTTGGGAGGCCAAGGTAGAAGTATCACTTGAGCACAGGAGTTCAAGACCAGCCTGGGTGACATAGTGAGACCCCGTCTCTACAAATAATTTTTAAAAATTAGTCAGATGTGATGGTATGTTCCTGTGGTCCCAGCTATGAGGCTAAGGCAGGAGGATCGCCTGAGCCCAGGAGGTCAAAGTTGCAGTGAATCATGATTATACCACTGCAGTCTAGCTTGGGTGAGAATGAGACGCTGTCTCAAAAAAAAAAAAAAAAAAAAAAAAAAAAAAAATATATATATATATATATATATATATATATATATATATATATATAATTTAATTCACATTTAAACCAAGTTTGCAATTGGTCTGTTTTTAACATCAAAGCTTTAGGGGCCAGGCACAGTGGCTCATGCCTGTAATATCAGCACTTTGGGAGGCTGAGGCAGGTGGATTACCTGAGGTCAGGAGTTGAGACCAGCCTGACCAATATGATAAAACCCTATCTTCCTGCCTCAGCCTCCGGAGTAGCTGGGACTACAGGCATGAGCCACCATGTTCAGCCTCATAGTTTTTGTTTTGCCCTATTTTAATAATGTGTACTATTTTTTGAAAATTACTTGCTTTTTCCACTTTTTATGTCCATACAGTTAATGGAGAACAAATATGCCTTGATATAAAAGTTTATGTTACTGGAAGGGAACAGTTTTAACCAAAACCAACTAACTACTAGGTAAGTGCAGTCACATTAATTCACCTAAAAATTTGTCAGTTACATTTCTTAAAATGGAGACACTGAGGCTGGGTTCAGGGGCTCACGCCTGTAATCCCAACACTTTGGGAGGCCAAGGCGGGCAGATCATCTGAGGTCAGGAGTTCGAGACCAGCCTGACCAACATGAAGAAACCCTGTCTCTACTAAAAATACAAAATTAGCCAGGCATGGTGGCACATGCCTGTCATCCCAGCTACTCGGGAGGCTGTGGCATGAGAATTGCTTGAACCTGGGAGGCGGAGCAGAGATCATGCCATTGCACTCCAGCCTAGGCAGTAAGAGCAAAAGTCTGCCTGAAAAAAAAAAAATGGAGACACTGGCTGAGCATGGTGACTCATACCTGTAATCCCAGCACTTTGGGGGAGCCAAGATGAGACGATCACTTGAGCCCAGGAGTTTGAGACCAGCTTGGGCAACAAAGGGAGACTCTGTCTCTACTAAACATTTTTTAAAAATTAGCTGGGCATGGTGGCACACACCTGTAGTCCCAGCTATGGTGGAAGCCAGGGCCTTGAGGTGGGAGAACTACTTGAGCCCAGAAAGTCTAGGATGTGATCTCGCCATTGTATTCCAGAGTGCAACCCTGTCTCAAAAATAAAGAAAAATGGGGGCACCGATTGGCACTGTAAGCAACAGTTAGTTCCTTGTATAGGACTGCAGGTTGATCAGGAAGGAATCCTGGAAGTGGGGCAGTGCCAGCAGCATATTCCAGCCACACCACTGACCAAGAAAAACACTCCTGTAACTTAATTTCCAACACCTCCTAGAAAGTGACATCCCAAACTTAAAAGATTTCTATCAAAACCAAATTACAGATGGAAGGTGATGGTTGAACAACATTGTGAATGTATTTAATGCCATAGAACTGTATAATTAAAAATGATTAAGATAATAAATTTTACATCTATTTAACAACAATTTTTAAGTACCACACACAAAAAAATCACAGTGCTCTGTTAATAACAAGGAGAAAATGATTTCCATGCAATGCCACAAGAAATAGGAAAAAAAAAAAAAAAACCTGTTTGGATCTCTAAATGTTAGGTCTCTAACTTGAGTAAAAATAAGACAGAGTTGTTTCTGTTATGTTAGTGTCAATTATCCATAGTAAAGACATCAAAATACCCTGGAAAACTAAAAATACACATATCAGCTATATCACTGTGACTTTAAACTTCCTATTCCTTCATTCAAAATAGCACAACAAAGCATATTATTATTAGCTAATGCTTTCATTTTTTAATCCTGTTCATTTGTTAAATGAAGAATACAGTAAATCTGCACAAATTGTGTATTTCGATATTAAGGTCCTATTAACTAACTCAGATCCAAGTAAAATTAACGCACCCTCGATGTTTTATTTTCTCCTGGAAATTGATATAGCATCAGCCTTTTGTTGTATATCTGAATTCCGTTATATCTGGCATGTTTTGTTTTTTGGGTTTTTTTTTTTTTTTTTTTTTTTTGAGACGGAGTCTTGCTGTCACCCAGACTGGACTGCCGTGGTGAGATCTCAGCTCACTGCAACCTCTGCCTCCCAGGTTCAAGCGATTCTCCTGCCTCAGCCTCCTGAGTAGCTGGGATTACAGGGGTATGCCACCAGGCCCAGCTAACTGTTGTGTTTTTAGTAGAGACAAGGTTAGTAGAGACGGGTTTTCACCGCATTGGCCAGGCTGGTCTCAAACTCCTGACCTCAGGCGATCCACCTGCCTCAGCCTCCCAAAGTGCTGGGATTACAGGAGTGAGCCACCATGCCCGGCCATAGCCAGCAGTTTTTAAGAGATTGTTTTAAAAGCTGTAATATTAGAACAATACCAAACTGAAAACTAAATTTGCCCCAACTTAGGAATTGGGTCTTCATTCTCTCTGGAAAATTACCTATTGGAGGCCATCACTAGGCACAAATTCCTGAATCAAAACATTAATTTTTCTAGACATTTATCCATCTCTTCAGCTGTACTAATAAAAGTGAAAGCATGCAGCACACACCGTAGAAAATTCACAACTTAAAAGGGAAAACTTAATTTTAGATACAAATTATAGACAAGGTATTTCCGATTCCCAATTCAGTTATTCTATAGACTTGTAACCTTTCCTTTAAAATAACCAATTTTTAGAAAAGTACAACCTGCTTAAATAGGAGTGTAACTCAATATTTTGCAGTTTAGATACTCAGCCTCACTAATGAAGATATATTCATTTAGTTGATTTTAGTATCAGTTCCCTGTCCTTTGCCTACAGTCTGTTTTCACATCAAAATTCCTGCCTATTCAACTTAGTACTAATCTACAATTACTACTTACAGATTTTTTCTCCATCAAAACTGTCTAGGAACACACCATCAAGTCACCCAAAAAGGCTTCAGACTAGTGAATCCCAGTTTCCCTATATCACTGATGTATAGGGTTTTTTCAGAGACAGGGTCTCACTCCTGCCCAGACTGGAGTGGAGTGGTGTGATCACAGCTCACTGCAGTCTACTACTCCTGAGCTCAAGCGATCTTAGCCTACCAAGTAGCTAGGATACAAGCAAGTAGCTGGGGCTGTGTGCGCCACCATGCCCAGCTAAATTTTTATTTTTCTGCAGAGATGGAGCGGGGAATGGGGCGTCTATGCTGCCCAGGCTGGTCTCAAACTCCTGGCCTCAAGTGATCATCCCACCTTGGCCTCCTAAACTTCTAGGAATATGGGAGTGAGCCACCGCACGTGGCCTCTCATTGTTAATTATTTGATCTTTGGTTCCACATCTGAATAGATGTTCCTTCCAAATGATTAGTCAGCTTCCTGGTCTATAAATTCTAAAGTGAAAAGGAGAAAATACTGATGCTTTACATTTTTGAATTTCTAGAAATACAGTCTTAGCTTTTACAACTCTTCACTTGGTTTCTCCCCTTGCCAATCTTTTGTTTTAGCCACAACTCTTACTTATGCCACAGATTTGGTCTAAGCCAGTTTATTCCCACTGCAAGGGGAAAAAATACCCACTTCTGTTATCTCCGTATCAAGAATAAGTGCCTTCTTTTGTCATTTCAAAGAGAAATATAAAGTGGCTACAACTACCCAATTCAACTCTATCTCCATGTGCAGTAGACACTGGACAAATTTACCTAAGACATTACCATTTGAATAAAAGTTTTTAATATATAGCTATTGGATTAGTGTTTAGAATACACATTTAATATTATAGAGATTCTTTAAAACTTGCTTCCCTACTGAAACTACAAATGAAACATGCCAGACTGCCAGTTTAAAATGAAGGGGTCATTTGGCATCATATCATTTGTGATATGCTCAACCTTTGCCTCAAAGGTGTGTTCTACAAAACTATTATTTTTATAGTCAACAGTCATGATTTTTTTTCTTCTCTTTCCCCATGGCTTCTGAAACAAATTAAATTTGGTTTATGCCACAAGAGCACATTTACCAAGCACTTGACCATATTAGTAATGTACACTTCAAAAGATAAAACTCACCCAGATCAGGACACAAAGCCTTGGAATTACATATTTTGGTGACTTTTAAGACTTTCTGAAATTTAGATTTCAAACTTTTAAAAATACCTGAATGAACAAGTTCATTAATCTGAAACAAATACTTGGAAAATATTTTAGGATAGTTCCTTATAACTTCTTAACCACACTGTGAATTTCAATCAAATAATTTTTTAAGTATAGTTGTTTCTGTTTGCAGGAAAGAATATGTTCTACTCAAGTGAAACATCTATTTTTAAATTGTGTGTTTATTATAATCAAAAAGCATTGACTGAGTTCCCCAGAAGAAATTCCACTTGCTTTTGCAGAAATTCATAATCAGTCCATAACCTTAAGAAAGCTGACAAGACTACTGATTTTCAATCTCCATTAATCTTTTCATTATGAGTTCATAGTAACTAAGACATTTAAACTGGATTTAGAAATCCACAAAAACTGCTAAGTCTTAAATTTCTAAAAGTTTTGAAATTAACTGTCTGAAAGTTGTTAGACACAAAAAGTATGAAAGCAACTTTAAAAATCTTGAGATAAACTTGCCTCCACAGCCAATCAGATATATTTCTCACTAATAATACAAAGCTAAAACTGTAAAATAAGAAATCAAATCTTAGGGACAGATGGACCATGTAGAAAAATAGTAAGCTACGTTACTAGCCCCAATAGCAGTGATACATGAGGCAGAAAACCAAACAGAAGACACCACTTGTAATTACCCAAATGTAAAAAAAGGAAGCATGTGATGAAATATTAAGGCTAAAAATTAAAATTCACACATTTATGAGAAATTGGCAGGAAGAGGATATCAAACCTAGAAGCATTATCAAACCTCTATGCTACAAAATCTTATTCTGAGAATATACTGATTCATCTCTCATTATTTGAAGTTTTCTAATCTCAGATAATATATTCCCTGATAGGGCAAATAGCAAAATAAAGTTTGATTTTTCATCTCTTCTAAACACTCTTACAAAGAATAATTTTCTACCATCTTGAAATTTTTCAAAGCTTTTTGAGAAACACACACAAATAATTTGGATTTAGTTGATTTTATTTACAGCTTTTTTGTTTTTGTTTTTTACATTTCAGAGCATTACACAATTACATTTTCTCATTTTCTGACCTGCAAACAGATACCTTAAATGGAAATTATTTTTTTTAATTATCAAATTAGGTTACATCCAAAAGGCAACAATTACACATATGACAATTAATTCACAAAGTGTAATTTTACTGGGACATATCCTAAGAATTTAGGAACAGCCAGTCAGGAGAAATCTGACCAAATTTAGCAATCAACTATTTACATATCCAAAATCAAACCTATCTACACTCCCAAACCAGAAGCTTGAAAGTACTGATTAAATCCCCACTGGACAAAAGAGAGTGATGACTAAAACCTGTCTAGTCTTGACAGTTTTAATCCCAAATACTGGGCTATTTCCCCAAGTCTGTAACTGAACAGCAAGCATCTGTTTGTCAAACACCTAACCATCTAACTTTTACACTGTTATGTGCATAGAAAGGCTAAGTGTTCATTATTTAAAAAACAAGTAGTCATTAAATATCCACACTATTCCCCCAGCTCACCAAGGCCTTACTGCAATCCCAAATATGCAACCTGTGTCACATAGTGACAGGCTATATTTCATATATATATATATATATATGTATATATACAGTATTAGGTACAAATGGCAATTAACAGTCCCTACAAAAATTCAGTTCAGTTGAGGCTATGGCTCCTATGCCTTGGGATGGTTTTGATTACTTTTTTTTTTTTTTTTTTTTTTTAAGATGGGGTTTCACCAAGATGGCCAGGCTGTTTTGAACTCCGGACCTCAGGTGATCCACCCACCTCAGCCTCCCAAAGTGCTAGGATTACAGGCGTGAGCCACCGCGCCCGGCTGCCTTGGGATGGTTTTGGACTTCAAAACTGAAAAATACTGCTAAAATCTCAACACAAAATTTGATTATATGTTCAGTTTAAGCTTCTCAGTCTAAAAATGGCTATAAGGTAAGTATTAAAAAGCCAGCCAACTGAGTGCAACTTCTCTCTCCAATCTGGCCAAGCTATTTTGTAGAAATTATTCCTAACTAGACTAGAAAATCTGTGGTGACTTCCAATGGTCTTGCCTACCTTACTGTCCATGTTCAGGTTTCAAACTGTGTCAACAAAGCCCGTACTTCAGGGGTCAGCTGCTTAGCAGCCTTAGCTGCCTCTGTGATAGCCTTGCGATACAGGCCCTTTCTCTTCTTATTAAAGCGTGACTGGAAGTTTTCTAAAAAGGGGGAGAGTTGTGAAAGAGCAAGGAAAGATGTTGTTGGAGACCCAAACCATGAAATACGGGCCTCCTGTTGGACTAAAAGGCCGTTATCTTTCCGGCTCACAGTTATAGTAAGAATACGGGCTGGCCACCAAGGGAAGCCATATATCTTGGCCCAAACAATGTCCCCTACACATATGGTCCTGCCATCTGGTGTGACACATTTAGAGACGTTTTTGGAAAAGATTTTCATTTTCAAGGAATTACTGAGCTTTTTCTCTTCCTTTGAAGAGGAGGAAGTGGAGGAGGTGGAAGGTGCATGCATACTGCCTGGAGGAAACTCAAAGCTTTCAGAAGAACTACACTCCGAGTTGGAAGATTTCAAATCATCTGTGCTATCAATGCTACACACTGAAGCACTGGAAGAGTCAGATTTCTTTTGATTTAGGGTCATGTAAACAGAGATATTGCTTTTGCTGCCCTTTTTGCCCAATGTCTGTGGTTCATTCTGCTCACCAGGCACATGCACTTCATTAGTGTCCTGAACCTCACTGCTGGCCTCTTCAGGGCCTTTTGAGGGACTCTGATTTTCTGAAGGGGCCTCACCTGCTGAGCGGGTAGAGGTGCAGCGAGACTGGGGCTTGGGTGCCATCTTGCCACTCCGCATTTTCTCAAGTCCTGTCTTCAGAGAAGAATCATTTTCTTCATTCCTGTACCTCTGTGGTTTTAAACGAACCCGGGGTGGAAGGGAACCTGAGCTAGGATTCTGATATCGACGTGTGAAATGGACTTTTGAATGTGCATTTTTGGAAGCAGAGGTTTCATTTTGCTTCTTCTGTGCCTTTTCTTTGGCAATTTTTAACACTTCCCGAGCTTTCGCATGATCCATGTTCTTACTCTGGAGAACTTTTTTAGTACTTAACTGAGCTTTTGATGTATTTGCCTGAGCAGAAACTTTTACTACTCTGCCTCTGCTGTGAGCAATATTTGAAACCTTAACCACAGCATTTCTTTTCTGACTTTCATTTTGGTTTTTCCCATCCACTTTATGGTCACTTTTCAGTTTTTTGTTCACAGTAGTTACACTTTCATTTCTCCGTTTTTTATCTTCATATTTAGAAGAGTCACTTGCACTACTACCTTTTCTAATTTCCTTTTTTTCAGCAACAACACTGTTTTTACATTTATCACACAGAACTTGCCTGGGTCGTAATTTAATAGCATTCATTATTGAAGTGGGTTCTTCCCTGTACATTTTTCGTTTAGGTCGCTTAATTTTCCGAGGAGGTGGCTGAGGTATTGATTGGTTATATGTGTCCCTGATAAACAAAGGGGGAGGATAAGGTGCTCCTTCATGGAAGAGAGGTGGTGGTTTGGAAGTCCACAGGCTTTCAGCCAAGCTCAGCTCTGGAGGCGGGATGGGAGAAGGGTCATCGGGAACAGCACCATTTCCTTCACACTTGACTTCTGTCCCTTCTTGGAATGTATTACTTTGGAGCTGCATGGCTTCTGGTTTATCCTTATATTCCCTTTTGGGAAATACTGTCACAGGGATACCATGGGGCCCAAACCTTTGAAAGAAATAAAAGAAAAAAAGATATTAAGTCAACATCTATAATTCAATATCTTAAACATAAACACCTGATGCTTATTTATATAACCTTTCCTGAAAACTATTTCATATTAAAAAACAAAAACACAAAAATCTACTGACTATCTCTTCGCCCAAAAGTCCAAAGACCTTCATTTCTTTAGGCTCTACATTTTTGGTAAAAACAAACAGCTGCCCTAAGCAATGCCAGAATAGTTGACTTTACTTGAAGTAGATCTTTCCAGTGTTGAATCAGAAAGAATATTTTCTCAGATAGCTTTATGTTAAGCATCACGTATATTACACTCACTGAACCATATACAACATTTTCAGTAAATGCATCTACAAATTTGTGACACATACATGTATTTCTTCCTCTGGTTAAAATAGCTTTCAGAACCTCCACAAAGCAAATTCTGCCTTAACTACCCAAAACTACTTAATGAGTAAAATCCCATTTCAACTTTATTGGTTAATCACTGAAGATTCAAAGAAAGTTGCTCTTTTACCCCTGCATCCTAACTCTTTAGTTCCCTATTCTGTCTCTCAAAACACAAAAATATCAAGAACTCAGATACTCAAACTACCTCCAAAGCAAATAGTTATAGAGCTGTGGCTTTATAACTTTTTAAATCATCTCACATTAAGAAATATATTCACAGCCGGGCACGGTGGCTCACACCTGTAATCATAGCACTTTGGGAGGCCAAGACGGGTAGATCACAAGGTCAGGAGTTCAAGACCAGCCTGGCCAACATGGTGAAACCCTGTCTCTACTAAAAATACAAAAATTAGCTGGGCATGGTGGCGGGCACCTGTAATCCCAGCTACTCAGGAGGCTGAGGCAGAGAACTGCTTGAACTCAGGAGGTGGAGGTTGCAGTGGGCCAAGATTGCACCACTGCACTCCAGCCTGGGTGACAGAGTAAGACTCCGTCTCAGAAAAAAAAAAAAAAGAAGAAATATATTTGCATTGCAATCCAATAAAAACATTTATGAATGTATACATGCATGCATATATATATATATATATACACAAACTTAAGCAAAAGTTTCACCAAATACTTAATCGGCTATTTTGTGATACATACTTTCTTTTCTACTCTGGTCTACGTCATTTGTTTTAAGGGAAGTCAGACCCATTAAACTGATTTGAAAACTCCATTACAGGTCCAGACCCTGTTTGCAAACCACAGTACCTAATATGAATCTTTAAAATCCTCAGTTTCTAAAAGCCTTATTTCATAGAGTTAGAAATAACAGTGTTTGGCATGCCCGGACTGAATATCAAGAATCTGATCCTTAAAATAAACCTGCTATACTAAGTTTTCTTCACATAAAATCAAATCACACTACCAAATAATTTCAGCATATATGTTAGCATGCGGACTGTATGCACTATTTGATTCCAACAGCATTTAACACCAATACAACTGTAATGCCAATCCTGTAAGGCAAAGGTGCTTCAATCTAAACCCAAGGATTGGCTTCAAGTGGTCAGTCACATGGAACCTACAAAACTAGATGCCAATGTTTTATATATGTTTTTCTACATAAGAAATCTTCAGTGCTCAGATTCTCTGAAATATTTTTTTAAAGACAGGATCTCACTCTGTCTTCCAGGCTGCAGTGCAGTTGTACCATCACAGCGCACTGCAGCCTCGACCTCCTGGGCTCAAGTAATCCTCCCATCTCAACCTCCCAAGTGGCCAGGACCACAGACACATGTCACCATGCCTGGTTAATTTTAGTATTTTTTTGTAGAGACAGGGTTTCACCATGTTGTCCAGGCTGGTCTTGAATGCCTGAGCTCATGCAATCTGCCTGCCTCAGCCTCCCAAAGTGCTGGGATTACAGGTGTCAGCCACACTGTGTGTGGTGAGAAATGTTCTTATGCTCCCAAAAGGGTTCAGAATACCTTTACTAGGAAGAAATCTTGATATTAGGTACTAACAGCTGCAGACAAACCTAAACGTGGGCAGGATTTACAGAGAGCCAGCATACACCAGGTATTATTCTAGCACCTGAATACTTTTTTCCCAAAGTCTTTGTTAGCTTGGCTACCATAAACAACTTAGAGCAAATACTTATAAAACATAAAAAGGAAAGGCTTTTTTACCTACGGTAAGACAAGATTAGGTCTTGGCTAGTCCAAAAAGGAAAGGTACCCTCCTATCATACCAGACTACACAGAAAGTTGCTTTCTCCATTCTAGCTTCTGGTAACGAAGTGTTTGCTTCCTGACTACTTAATTCAAAGTAACTTTAAGCATTTAACGTTTTCTTACAATACACAGGTTCTCATTAACGACTTTTTCAAAAGATGACAGGAAAAAAGAGGTGTGTCTTGTGTTTTAATGCAGAACCAATATAAACAATGTGACTTATTTGATGTGATACCGCTATTTGCATTAACAATAAAATTTTCTAACTCATAAGACGGCATCATTTTGCCCCCATCGCACGTTCACATGTTTCAAGAGCTAAATGAAAAGAAGTACCTTTCCTTTTATTGATGTATACATTTTTTTTACAGAGAGTCTCATTCTGTCACCCAGGCTGGAGTACAGTGGTGCGATCATGGCTTACTGCAGCATCAACCTCCTGAACTCAAGTGATCCTCTCACCTCAGCCTCCCAAGTAGCTGGGACTAACAGGCACCTGTCACCATGCCAGGCTCCCTTCCTTTTATTAGAACTAAACCATACTTAAGTTTGAGGTGAAGTTTCACAGCTTTTATCAACTGTTTATATACTCTTTTCTTGGCTAAAATTTACTTTAATTTGCTTCATTTAAGTAATTTACTCTTACTTTCAAACTATTAACTTAGAACCTGATGCAGTGTCTCACATCTGTAATCCTAACACTTTAGGACGCTGAGGTGGGCCAAATGCTTGAAGCCCAGGAGTTCAAGACCAGCCTGGACAACATAGGAAGACTCAGTGTCTCTACGAATAGGAAAATTAGCCTGGTGTGGTGGTATGCACCTGGGATCCCAGCTACTTAGGAGACTGAGGTGGGAGGATTGCTTGAGCCTGGGAGGTCAAGGCTTCAGTGAGCCATGTTCATGCTATTGCACTCCAGCCTAGGCAAGGGAGTGAAACTCTGTCTAAAAAAAACAAAAAGCCAGGCACAGTGGCTCCCACCTATAATGCCAACACTTTTGGAGGCCGAAGGATCACCTAAGGTCAGGAGTTCGAGACCAGCCTGGCCAACATGGCGAAATCCTGTCTCTACTAAAAACACAAAAATTAGCCAGGCATGGTGGTGGGCGCCTGTAGTCCCAGCTACGCAGAAGGCTGAAGTAGGAAAATCGCTTGAACCTAGGAGGCAGACATTGCAGTGAGCCAATATAGCACCACTGCACTCCAGCCTGGGTGACAGAGCGAGACTCTGTCTCAAAAGAACCAAAAGTCAACTACAAAAACAAACCGCACCTACTATTTACTAGAGGTTTTTTGAGGTTTTTGTTTTTTTGAGACAGACTGTCACTGTCGCCCAGGCTGGAGGGCAGTGGCGCAATCTTGGCTCACTGCAACCTCCACCTCCTGGGTTCAAGCTATTCTCATGCCTCAGCCACCTGAGTAGCTAGGATTACAGGCACGTACCATCACGCCCAGCTAATTTTTATATTTTTAGTAGATAGGGTTTCACCATGTTGCCCAGGCTGGTCTCAAACTCCTGGCCTCAAGTGATCCACTCACCTCAGCCTCCAGAAGTGCTGGGATTATAGGTGTGAGCCACTGCACCCAGCCAAATTTGCTACAGTTTAGGCTCCTTCCCATATCTTTAATTTTTACTCTCAGTGCAAGTATGGCCCAGCCAATTAATTTACAGCTGTTTATATCAAGTAATGGTATCTGATATGTTTATCTTTATGAAGTTCAGTAAGAATGTTAATATTTTGCAACTGGATTTTTATTCTTTGCTGTTCCCTCATAAGCATACAAAATACCCAAACGTTAAATGCTTTTAATAACATAGAGAAGAAACACCTAATTGTGTAATGATGAGTGAAAACTACAAAAAGAAAAAGGGGGGGAAGGGGTAATAAAACTGCTGTGTCGGTAGTAAATGACTGGCAAAGCAGAAAAATATTTCTAATAATAAAACACCCTCAAAGGACTAAAAGGATAGATCACTTTAAGAAGAAACAAGGATCACATGTCCTCACTTCATCTCAGTAATGATGCTGTCACCCTCACACAGATAATACCTAGGGCAATATTAACAAACTAAGGATGAAGACATTAATTCTGAAATCAATTTCAGGGGTCACACTATGATTAAAATAAAATCAGAGTATAAAAAGAGTAGAAGTAAATATCTGTAACTGCAACGAATCTGTTTCATACATGTATGTAAGGATATATGGATCCAGATGTAAAACAGATTTCTAACTATGCAAAAATGTTTGAAAGCCACTAACCTATGAAACTATAATCTTAAAAAGAATATAAAGTAGAAACAAAACTATAGTCCCTTAGAAACCCTAATTTCTCACAGCCTGACCCAACATGGTGAAACCCTGTCTCTACTAAAAATACAAAAATTAGCCGGGTGAGGTGGCACATGCCTATAATCCCAGCTACCCAGGAGGCTGAGGCAGGAGAATTGCTTAAACCTGGGAGGCAGAGGTTGCAGTAAGCAGAGATCACGCCACCACACTCCAGCCTGGGCAACAGAGCGAGACTCCATCTCAAAAAGAAGGAAAAAAACCCCTGATTTCTCAAGTACAGTCTGTGAAAAAATACATCACAACTCCATGGAGTGTTTGCAGTGGAAATTCCTAAGCCCTGCCCAAAATATAAATCATAAAACTTTCCTACAGTGGAACTGGGATCTGATATTTTAGCAAGTACCTTTGCTTTAGCTTATTTATGTCTCATGTGAATGCTCACCAAGATTTTAATGAACAAGTGTTTAGCTGAAAGGCTGACTGGTATCCCTTCCTTTAAAATTTCCAAAAGACCTTTCTACAAATACTCCCAAGAGTAATAAGATGCCCCTACCCTTCCTTTGTGCAGCATAAAGACGTGTTAACGTATTAGTAACTCATTCTAACCACTACCCAAAGATTGTCAAGTAAAACTATTCAGGTATTATAGCTTAATTAAAAATGTTGCAACTTTCTGTAAATCTGTAATTCTTTGAAAATAAAACTTTCTGTGAATCTATAATTCTATTCAAAGTTCTTTTATTTCTTTTAAATTTAAGAGATGCAGTCTCCCTACATTACTCCTGAGCTCAAGCAATCGGCCCACCTTCCACAGTGATGGGATTAGAGGTGTTAGTCACCACAGTCAGCCTCAAAATTCTTTTAAAATGACTATCTCCTTAATAATTTAGGAGTAATAAATGCCATTTTTTTTTCTGGTGGGGAGGACAGAGTCTCACTGTGTCACCCAGGCTAGAGCATAGTGGCCTGATCTCAGCTCACTGCAACCTCCACCTCCCAGGTTCAAGATTTTCAGCCCTCGGCCTCCCAAGTGGGTGTGTGCCACCACGCCCAGCTAATTTTTGTATTTTTTGGTGGAGATGGAGTTTCTCCATGTTACCCAGGCTGGTCTCGAACACTTGGCCTCAACTGATATACCCTCCTTGGCCTCCCAAAGTACTGGGATTACAGCCGTCAGCCACTGCACCTGGCGACACAAAGTAACTATTAAACCCTAGTGTTCTTCCCTCTTATAATTTCTTCCCACTGCCAAAATTTTAAGATGGAAGAACACTAGGGTTTAATAGTTACTTTGTGTCACCAGGTGCAGTGGCTCACTGTAATCCCAACAGTTTCGGAGGTCGGGGTGGGTGGATCACCTGAGGTCGGGAGTTCAAGACCAGCCTAACCAACACAGAGAAACCCCATATCTATTAAAAATACAAAATTAGCTGGGTGTGGTGGCATACACCTAAAATACCAGCTCTCCGGGAGGCTGAGGCAGGAGAATGGCTTGATCCCAGAAGGCGGAGGTTAAGGTGAGCCAAGATTGAGCCATTGCCCTCCAGCCTGGGCGACAAGAGTGAAATTCCATCTCAAAAAAAAAAAAAATACCCAGGCCAGGCATAGTGATTCATGCCTATAATCCCAGCACTTTGGGAGGCAAGGCAGGAGGACTGCTTGAGTCCAGGAGTTTGAGACCAGCCTGGCCAACATACTGAGACACTGTCTCTATGAAAAATTAAAAAAAAAAAAAAAAAAAAAAAAAAAGTGGCCAGGCATGGTGGCTCACACCTATAATCCGAGCACTGTGGGAGGCTGAGGCAGACAGATCACCTGAGGTCAAGAGTTCAAAACTAGATCAGCTAACATAGCAAAATCCCATCATCTCTACTAAAAATGCAAAAATTAGCCAGGCATGGTGGCACACACCTATAGTTCCAGCTACTTGGGAGGCTGAGGCAGGAGAACCGCTTGAGCCCGGGAGATGGAGGCTGCAGTAAGTCAAAATATCACACCACTGCACTATAGCCTGGGTGACAAGTGAGACTTTCTCTCAAAAATAAATTAATTAAAAAATAAAAATAAATAAATAAAAATTAGCTAGGTGTGATGGTGGATGCCTGTAATCACAGCTACTTGGGAGACTGAGGTGGGAGGATTGCTTGAGCAGTGACTGCACCACTGCACTCTAGCCTGGGTGACAGAGACCGTGTCTCAAAAACAAAACAAAAACAGGCCAGGAGCAGGAGTGGGGGCCGATGCCTAAAATCCCTGAACTTTGGGAGGCCAAGACAGGAGGATAACTTCAGGCCAGGAGTTCAAGACCAGCCTCGTCAACATAGCTAGATGGTGTCTCTACAGAAAAAGGAAAAAGAAAACACTAATAATACCCAGATTCACTTTATTTTAAGCCAATGTTTTTAGAAACTACCTTGCCTTACAAACAGCAGCAGATTAAATCACAGAAGAGGTAAAACTAAAGCAAGCTTATTTTATCTCTATTTCATCTCTTTGTGAGATTTGTTACGATGTCAAAGTTTAACTGAGAAAAAAAATGAAATAGCTAAGTGCAATAGATAATTTTACCACAATAAATTAAAAATGGAATTATCATCATACAATCCAGCAATCCCACTTCTGGGTACACATCCAAAAGAACTGAAAGTAGGATCTAAAAGAGATACTAGCCAAAAGGTAGAAGGTGGAAGCAACCCAAGTGTCCACTGACACACGAAATGACAAACAAACTGTGAGCTAGACAGATAGAGAGAGACATACATAGCAAAAAAAAAAAAAATTGGCCAGGCATGGCTCACAACTGTAATCCCAGCACTTTGGGAGGCAGAGGCAGGCGGATCACCTGAGGTCAGGAGTTCAAGACCAGACCCGCTAACATAGCAAAACCCCATCTCCACTAAAAATACAGAATTAGCCAGGCATGGTGGTGCATACCTATAGTCCCAGCTACTTGGGAGGCTAAGGCAGAACAGCTTGAGACTGGTTAATATTTTCAAGCCTTAAAAAGGCTGAAATATAGGCCAGGCATGGTGGCTCATACCTGTAATCCCAGCATTCTGGGAGGCTGAGGCAGGCAGACTGCTTGAGGCCAGGAGTTCAAGACCAGCCTGGCCAACATGGTGAAACCCTATCTCTACTAAAAATAGAAAACTTAGCAGGACACAGAAGTGTGCACCTGTAATCCCAGCTACTTGGGAAACTGAGACACAAAAATCATGTGAACCCAGGAGGCAGAGGTTGCAGTGAAAAGACAACATGCCATTGCACTCCAGCCTTGCTGACAGACTGTGTCAAAAAAAAAAAAAAAAGGAAATCACGACACATGCTACAACATGAATGAGCCCTGTGGACATTAAGTAAAATAAGCCTGTCATAAAAAGATATCGTATGAATCCACTTACAAGAAAGGTATCTAAAGTAGTCAAATTCACAGAAGCAGAAAGCAAAATGGTTGATAGCAGGTAGAGGAGAAATGGGAAGTTGTTGTTTAATAACTACTGAATTTTAGTTTTGCCAGATAAAAAACTTCTGGAGATCTGTTTCACAACAATGTGAATGTACTTAACACTATTTTGAACTGTACGCTTAATGGTTAAAATATAGTTTTTTTTTTAGAATTTCAAAAAACTCTTACAAATGTATTATCTAAGGCAGGCATGCCCACAAAGCCAAGTTCGAGGCCAGTCTGGGCAACACATAAAGAACCAACTCTTAATAAACAAAATGCAGCTGGGCGCAGTGGCTCACGCTTGTAATCCCAACAATTTGAGAGGCCAAGGTGGGTGGATCATCTGAGGTCAGGAGTTTGAGACCAGCCCAGCCAACATGATGAAACTCTGTCTCTACTAAAAATACAAAAAATTAGTCAAGCATGGTGGCAGATGCCTGTAATCCTAGGTACTCCGGAGGCCGAGGCAGGAGTATCACTTGAACTTAGGAGGGGGAGGTTGCAGTGAGATGAGATTGTGCCATTACACTCCAGCCTGGGCAACAAGGTGAGACTCCACCTCAAAAATAAATAAATAAATAAAAGCAGCCAGGAACGATGGCTCAAGCCTAAAATACTAGCTACTCAAGAGGCTGATCACCTAAGGCCAGGAGTTCAAGACCAACTAACATAGCGAGACTTGATCTCATAATTAAATAAAAAATGAAAATATGAAAAAAATAAATGTATATCCAGCTAAATACAGAGGGGAGCGTTTTACGAGAAGCAGTACATTGATAGTTAAAGAATTACTAGTGCTGCCAGGCATGGTGGCTCACACCTGTAATCTCAGCACTTTGGGAGGCCAAGGCGGGCTGATCACAAGGTCAGGAGTTCGAGACCAGGCTGACCAACATGGTAAAACCCTGTCTCTATTAAAAATACAAAAATTACTCAGGCACGGTGGCACATGCCTGTAATCCCAACTACTTGGAGGCTGAGGCAGGAGAATCGCTTAAACCAGGGAGGCAGAAGTTGCAGTGAGCTGAGATCGAGCCATTGCACTACAGCCTGAGTGACAGAGGGAGACTCTGTCTCAAAAAGAAAGAAAGAAAGAAAAAAGAATTATTAGTGCAAGGGAAACCCTAATTACATAGCAGGGAAACAGTACTTACATAACAGAGAAACAGGACAACACCCTAACCTCAGGGAGAATCAAAGTACACATTGCCAATGAGGGCACATGGCTATCATGGGCCTGCAGAGGCAGTGTTCCAAGATCACAACATTGCCTGCATAACCTAAACCTCTCAGGAGTAAATATCAAGCAAATCCAAATTGAGGAACAGTCCTTATTATATAATTGCTACATAATTATATTGCAAGTAAATACATAATCATTTACTGGAGGGGAAAAAACACTTTGAAGGAAATTTTTATTGGAAAAATTGAAATAACGAAACATGAGATACAAAGTAAAGTACTCTATTAATGTTTCTTTAATTTGAAAACTGTATTGTGGCTATAGTTTTCCTTTGATCTTAGAAAAGAAATGCTCAAGCATTAAGTCTTCAACTCAGTCTCAAACAGTTCAGGAAAAAAAAATTACATCGAGAATGATAAATTAAATGTAGCAAAATGTTAAAAACCAGTGACTCTAAAGAGTTTACAAGAATTCTGTTTTAAATTATCTAAAAATAAGAAGCTAAAAAAATGGTGTTTTTTAAAAGCAAGAATTCAGTTTACTTCAGTTCTACCAATACTTCTAAGCAAAGAAAGCACACGAAAAAGAAAATTTGTACCACTTAAGTGTAAATGTCAGCAAATTCACCTCAATTACCACTAAGCATCAATCTATATGAAACATAGTGAGACCCCTACCTCTTAAAAATAAATGAATTTTTTAAAAAACAACTATGCTAACTAGTCTGATAGTATAAAACAGTCTCAGCTCTAGGACACAGTTTCAGTAGGTGAGACCAGAATGTACCAGTCAATGCTAAATGAGGTTACAGTCTTCAGAAGGAAAGAAATCACTGTGGATTAGTGATCAGGAAATGGGCTTTGCAGGGAATGGGACCTTGAAGGGCTCAAGTAGATTAAGTGAAGAGCAAAACAAGGAGTAGTAAACGGTGAAGACTCGTTATCCATTCTGAATATTATTAAGGATTCAGAGGCTTAAATAAGCAATAAAATAAAGGGGATCCATCTGGCAGAAAAAGAGGAGGGCATGTTAGTGAGTGTGCCTGAGTGGAAAGGGTTGCCAGTCTAAGTGTGTGATAGATGGAGAATAACCAGTCTCTTAATAAGGAGGCTGGCCAGCAGCAGTAGCTCTCGCCTGTAATCTCAGCACTTTGGGAGGCCAAGGTGGGTGGATCACTTGAGACCAAGTGTTCAAGACGAAACTGGCCAACGTGGTGAAACCCTATCTCTACTAAAAATACAAAAACAGCTGGGCACAGTGGCTCATGCCTATAATCCCAGCTACTCAGGAAGATGAGGCAGGAGAATCGCTTGAACCCAAGAGGTGAAGATTGCAGTGAGCCGTGATTGCGCCACTGCACTCTAGCCTGGGTGACGAGCAATACTTTGTCTCAGAAAAATAAAATAAATCAAATAAAAATATAAAAATACAAAAAACCTAGCCGGGCCTGGTGGTGTATGTCTGTAATCCCAGCTACTCAGTAGGCTGAGGCAGGGGAACCGCTTGAACTCAGGAGGTGGAGGTTGCAGTGAGCTGAGATGTACCACTGCACTCCAGCCTGGGCAACAGGGTGAGACTCCATCTCTTAAATTAAAAAATAAAAATAAATAAATAGATAAAAGAAAGAAAAGAAAAAGAGGCAGGCTAAGCACAACAGCAATGGCTCATGCCTATAATCCCAGCACTATAGAAGGCTGAGGCAGGAGGATCACTTGAGGCCAGGAATTTGAAAGCAGCCTAGGCAACATAGGGAGAACCTGTCTCTACAAAAAATTAGCTGAGTGTAGTGACGCACACCTGTGGTCCCAGCTACTTGAGAGGCTGAGGTGAAAGGATTGGTTGAGCCCAGAAGGTTAAGCCTGAAGTGAGCAGTGATGGCACCACTGCATTCCAGCCTGGATGGCAAAGCAAGAACTTGCCTCAAAAAAAAAAAAGGAGAGACTACTAAGTCTTCTGACTGTCTAGTGATATTATTAAATGTGTCTAAATCACTTTGTTAAAAATGTGGCCAGGCACCGTGGCTCATGCCTGTAATCCTAGCACTCTGGGAGGCTGAGGCAGGCAGATCGCCTGAGGTCAGAAGTTCAAGACCAGCCTGGCCAATATGGCTAAACTGCGTCTCAACTAAAAATACAAAAAAAATTAGCTGGGGGTGATGGTGGGCACTTGTAATCCCAGCTACGCAGGAGGCTGATGCAGGAGAATCACTTGAACCCAGGAGGCAGAGGTTGCAGTGAGCCAAGATCACGCCACTGTACTCCAGCCTGGGCGACAGAAAGAGACTACGTCTCAAAGATAAAAAACAAAAAAATTTAAGCACAGCTATCCTAGTCTGATCTCATCATTTTAAAATTACAAAGAAGAGGAGAAAAATAACTCCCTTTCCCTTACATTCTCAAAAGAAGTTAGCCCTTATAAAGACAAGCTTTCACCATGTTGTTGGTCAGGCTGGTCTTGAACTCCCGACCTCAGGTGATCTGCCTGCCTTGGCCTCCAAAGTGCTTGGATTACAGGTGTGAGCCACCACGCCTGGCTAGCCCTTTTCAATAATGTTTAGAAAGCATACCGGGCAGGCAGGTGCTGTGGCTCATGCCTGTAATCCAGGCACTTCTGGAGGCCAAAGCAAGAGTACTGTTTGGGCTTAGGTGTTCGAGACTTCGTAGCTACTAAAAATGAAACAATTAGCCAGGTGTGGAGGCATAGGCCTGTAGTCCCTGCTATTCAGAAGGCTAAGGCAGGAGGATCACTTGTGACCAGGAGTTCACAGCTGCAGTAAGCTGTGATCTCGCCACTGCATACCAGCCTGGGCAACAGAGACCCTGTCTCTAAGAAAAAACAAAACAAAACAAAAAAGAACAGGCCAGGCGCAGTGGCTCACAGCTATAATCCCAGCACTCTGAGATGCTGAGGTGGGCAGATCAGGATATCAATCAAGACCATCCTGGCTAACACAGTGAAACCCCGTCTCTACTAAAAATACAAAAATTAGCAGGATGCCGTGGCACGTGCCTATAATCCTAGCTACTCGGGAGGCTGAGGCACAAGAATTGCTTGAACCAAGGAGGCCGAGGTTGCAGTGAACCTTAGATCGCACCACTATACTCCAGCCTGGTGACAGAGCGAGACTCCATCTCAAAAAAAAAAAGTGGGGGGTTGGGAGAGTTATACTTCATAGGTATTATCTGAAACTTCTACAGATCCTTTCAAAGCATTTTAAAGATGCTCCGATTATACTGTAGGCCATAATACAACAGGATGCAGGTTCAGTGGATATTCAAAATCAAACCCATATTAAGTGACTTCAAAAGCTACTGTCAGGTCAGAAGCAGTGGCTCACACCTGTAATCCCAGCACTTTGGCAGGCCAAGGCAGGAGGATCACTTGAGGTCAGGAGTTTGAGACCAGCCTGGCCAACATGTTGAAACTCCATCTCTACTGAAAATTCCAAAAAATTAGCCAGATGTGGTGGTGCACACCTGCAGTCCCAGCTACTCCGGAAGCTCAGGCAGGAGAACTCCTTGACCCCAAAAGGGAGACAAGTTGCAGTGAGCCTAGACTGGACCACTGTACTCCAACCTGGGCGACCAGGTGAGACTGTCTCAAAAAAAAAAAAAAGAAAAAGAAAAAGTTACTGTCACATTCATCCTATTATAGTTCTGCCACTTAGCACCTACTTCATAAAGGTAGTAATAGTTTGGCTGGGCACAGTGGCTCACGCCTGTAATCCCAACACTTTGGGACACCAAGGCGGGCAGATTACCTGAGGTTGGGAGTTTTAGACTAGCCTGACCAACATGGAGAAACCCCATCTCTACCAAAAATGCAAAAGTAGCTGGGCGTGGTGACACATACTTGTAATCCCAGCTACTCGAGAGGCTGAGGCAGGAGAATCACTTGAACCCGGGAGGCAGAGGTTGCTGTGAGCCAAGATGGAGCCATTGCACTCCAGCCTGGGCAATGAGCGAAACTCCATCTCAAAAAAAAAAAAAAAGCAATTAATAGTTAATACTTACACAGCACTTACTATATGCCAGCCACTATTCTAAATGTGTAATTATATCAATTGATTTAATCACACAGCAAACCTATTAGTAAAGTACTATTACTGTCCCTATTTTATAGTTGAAAAAACTAAAGCACAGAAAAGGAAAGTGACCTTCCTAAGGGAAAGTGACCCAGTGGCTCTCCCAGTAGAGGCAGGATATGTATACGGTAGTAGCCCAAAGTCAGGTTCTTAACCACTGTCTCCCCTCAGTTCATTAAGTTACTTAACCTCTCTTCTCCACCAAGAGACTGGAGGAGCTAACAGGCCCACATGCCCTTTTCTGAATCCTGAAGCAGTAGACAGGCTTCAGAATTCACATTTTTTCTGGTTTTCAGAAGATAATAAGCATGCCATTATCAAGCATATTAATATTTCAGCAGTTAAATAAAATGCAAGCATACTCACACTCAATGGGATGGATAAACAGATAAAACAGCCTTACATCACTGCAAGTCAGATTAGGTTTTGTCACCAAAAAACTAACAAAATAAGTCCAGTTTTCAGAGCCTTTTGTATTTTCGAATTGCAGTTAACAAACTTGATAGAATTTTCAGCAACATTAAAGAATACATATACATGAGTACTTACACGGTCTAGTACACAGTAGGTAGGCAAAATATATGGTAGCTATTATATTAAAATTAAAATGTATTTGATTTTATTTTCTAAATATCACTGGATAATTTAAATAAAAGCTCCAAGTATTACAAGGGCAGTCTGCAGAGTACCCAAATAGATGGGGGGTGGGAGAGAAGATGACTTTAGCAACATTTAAAACAGTATCTTATAAAATCAACTGGTGGGAAGGGAGGCTGAAAAAATAAAGATCTTTCCAACCATAAAAAATTCTCAATCGTGGCTAGGCAAAGTGGCTCATGCCTGTAATCGCAGCACTTTGGGAAGCCCAGGCAGGCGGATCACTTGAGGCCAGGAGAGGAGTTCAAGACCAGTCTGGCCAACATGGTGAAACTCCATCTCTACTAAAATTACAAAAAAAATCTGCCAGGTGCAGTGATGCACATCTGTAATCCCAGCTACTCGGGAAGCTGACGCACAAGAATCACTTGAACTTGCGAGACAGAGGTTGCAGTGAGCCAAGATCTTGCTACTGTGCTGCAAGCTGGGCAACAGAGCAAGACTCTGTCTCAATAAAATAAAAAGAAATTAATCTTTAAAGAAAAGTTTATTCAGTCTTCTTTTATAAATCACAGACAGCTCTGGATAGGGAAAGGTCTAAACTCTAATAATTTACATTTTGAATTCCCAACCATGTGCCTTCAAACAATCCTCTAAAAAAACCTTACTGGATAATGAAATTCGGAAATAAAAATGGAAACAACTATAGGTATCGAAAACACTTATGCTTCAGTTTTTTCAAAAGAAAAAATAGGGCCGGGCGTGGTGGCTCACGCCTGTAATCCTAGCACTTTAGGAGGCCGAGGTGGGTGGATCACCTGAGGTCAGGAGTTCAAGACCAGCCTGGCCATCATGGTGAAACCCCATATTTAAAAAAAAAAAAAAGAAAGAAAAAAAAAAAAAAAACAAAAGAAAAAATAACATCTGTATAGTATTAAAATTATTTAACTCCCTAAATGGAAATTCCTTTTTAAATAACTATCCAAGAAAATTAGTCACAAAGTGAGCAAAATATTTTTAAGATCAGACAAATCTTGATTTCATTTTTGTATTAATACATCCTTTACAGCAACATAATTGACATTTTACAAATAAATTAAATGCCAGCATAAAAGAATCTCTTTTATGAGACACCGAGGTTGGGGGACCACCTGAGGTCAGGAGTTAAAGACCAGCCTGGCCAATGTGGTGAAACCTCATCTCTATTAAAAATACAAAGAAACTAGCCAGGCATGGTGGCACACATCTGTTGTTCCAGCTGCTTGGTAGGCTGAGGCAGGAGAATTGCTTAAACCCGGGAGGCAGAGGTTATAGTGAGCCAAGATGGCGCCATTGCACTCTAGACTGGGTGACAGAATGAAACTCCATCTCAAAAAAAAAAAAAAAAAACTTCAAATGAAGGTTACCTAACAACTTATTTTATTTTAGTCTTTAAATCCATTTCAAATTCAGTCATCCAGCACTTACTAAACACTGATCTGTGCCTAACAGGCTTCAAACCTGACATTTGTATTTCCTGTAATGAACAAGTAGGTTTCACTACTGCCAGGTCCAGGCCAATCAAGGCAAAACAGCATGTTATCTAACTTAAGACCTAGGAACAAATAGAAGAAATATGATTTCCAAAAGTGTCCAAAGTTCACTACATCAAACTGAAGAACAATTAATGTTTATAGCAAATAGCTGTTGCCTGGGTGAAAGAGGAACAGAGAACTCTTATTTCTAACTGCCAGGTTAAGTACCCACCAAAACCATAAACTAAGTGGTATGGCAAAATATATTTAAGTACATTTTAATTAGAACAAGGTTGTTTTCAAATCTTGGAGAATTACATTCAAAAAATCTTGGAGAATATCATTCAAAGGGCATCTTAAATATATCTGCTATTATCTACCATTTACAATTTTAGGCAATTTGTTTAAGTAACCTCTGAACCTTGGTGTCTATCTATGAAATGGGGATTGCCGGGTGTGGTGGCCCACGCCTGTAATCCCAGCACTTTGGGAGGATCACAAGGTCAGGAGTTCGAAACCAGCCTAACCAATATGGTGAAACCCCATCTCTACTAAAAATATAAAAATTAGCCGGGCATGGTGGCATACGCCTATAGTCCCAGCTACTCAGGAGACTGAGGCAGAAGAGTCACTTGACTCCAGCCTCCGTCTCAAAAAAAAAAAAAAAAAAGAAAAAAGAAAAAGAAATGGGGATTAATAGAATTTATTTCAAGTTAAATGAAACAATGTAAACAAAGTATTTGGCACATGACTGAACATAGAAATTGGACATACATAGTAGCTACTATGAAATACAGAAAGTAAAACTTGGCAACCTTCTTAGATAGTAGAAATATTCAGGAAAAAATAAAAATTTTAAAATTTAAAACCTCACACATTAAAAAAAATATGCAAAAAAGTCAAATTCAGTATTACAGGGATATGGGTTTTAAAAGGCTAAAATCCACTATTGTATGTAAGGCAACTACATAAAATTGGTTCAAGGGTAAAGAAATGAAAATTATGGACTACTTATAGATTCAGAAAATCATTTGCAAGACTAATTACCATCTCTACAATAAGGATTTAGATCAGCCACCCAAGTTGCCCATCCCCACATATAAAACACTGCTTAGAGGGCCAGGCGCAGTAGCTCATGCCTGTAATCACAGGATTTTGGGAGTCTGAGGCGGGTGGATCACCTGAGGTCGAGAGTTCAAGACCAGCCTAACCAACATGGAGAAACCTGTCTCTACTAAGAAATACAAAATTAGCCCGGCGTGATGGTGCATGCCTATAATTCCAGCTACTTGGGAGGCTGAGGCAGGAGAATCGCTTGAATCCAGGGGGCAGAGACTGCAGTGAGCCGAGATTGCGCCATTGCACTTCAGCCTGGGCAGTAAGAGCAAAACACACACACACACACACACACACACACACACACACACACACACACACACACACACTACATTGCTTAGTTTGCAATTATGTCTCATTGTTAATTAACAGCTGTTTTCTGAGACAGAGTCTCACTCTTTCACTGAGGCTGGAGTACAGTGAGGAGATCTCACCTCACTGCAACCTCCACCTCCAGGGCTCAAATGATTCTCATGTCTCAGCCTCTCAAGTAGCTAGGATTACAGGTGCACTTCACAATGTATGGCTAATTTTTTTTGTATTTTTAGTAGACCTGGGGTTTCGCCATGTTGGCCAGATGGTCTCCAACTCCTGGTCTCAAATGATCCTCCCTCCTCGGCCTCCCAAAGTGCTAGGTTACAAGCATGAGCCTCTGTGATCAGCCTTAACCAGTAACCTTTAAAAGAGGCTTAACAGGCCGGGTGTGGGGTGTGGTGGCTCACGCCTGTAATCCTAGTACTTTGGGAGGCCGAGGTGGGTGGATCACCTGAGGTCAAGAGTTCAAGACCAGCCTGGCCATCATGGTGAAAACACATCTTTTAAAAAAAAAAAAAAAGAGGCTTAACAAATTTATCATTCTACTACTTTGGCAAACTACCCCATAAAAATAAGTTATCTCCAAATACAGTCCAAGAATCTTCTGTGTCAGAATCACTAATGCAAAATGATGGAATAAAGCTCAGAAATCTATGCACATTTGTTTTGAGAACCACTGCCTAAAAGTGTATAGATATTCTATATTAAATTAACTAGAATGTAACTTATATTAAATCTACCTAGAATGTAACTTAATTTCCAATTATTTTCTTGCAATACCTGCCACTACAGCAAGCTTCTATTCTCCTGGTACTGTGTGTCTGAATTTATTCAACAATTTAGGGAAAACAGGGCAAATAAATACCAAGAAACAATGATGTACTTTATAGACAAAAATAACTACTAACACATCTTTTTTTATCAATATAAAATTAACTCAGCCATTACAGTGAAGATTATACATAATATATAAACTCTTTAGTAGTCCCCACAGAAAACCTGATCTTAGGAAGATTAGACCTTGTTTCAAGAAGAGCTGTACTTTAAAATAGTACACAGTAAAGTACAGTCTTATTTTTATTTATTTTTGTTTTTTGAGACAGAGTTTTGCTCTTGTTGCCAGGCTGGAGTGCAATGGCACAATCTCGGCTCACCACAACCTCCGCTTCCCAGGTTCAAGTGATTCTCCTGCCTCAGCCTCCCGAGTAGCTGGGATTATAGGTATGCACTACCACACCTGGCTAATTTTTGTATTTTTAGTACAAACAGGGTTTCACCATGTTGGCCAGGCTAGTCTTGAACTCCTGACCTCAAGTGATCCACCCACCTCGGCCTCTCAAAGTGCCACTGCCACTGCACCCAGCCCATACAGTCTTGTTACAGTAAGAGGTTGAAAATCTCATTCAAAACCCCAAGTCCAGGCCAGGCACAGTGGCTCATGCCTGTAATCCCAGCACTTTGGGAGGCTGAGGCAGGCAGATCACCTGAGGTAAGGAGTTCGAGACCAGCCTGGCCAACATGGTAAAACCCCATCTCTACTAAAAATATAAAAATTAGCCAGTCGTGGTGACAGGCACCTGTAATCCCAGCTACTAAGAAGGCTGAGGCACAAGAATTCTTTCAACCTAGAAGTCAGAGGTTGCATGGAGCCAAGACCGCACCACTGCACTCCAGCCTGGGCAACAAAAGTTAGACTCCACCCCCCAAAAAAAAAAAAAGAAAAAAAGAAAAAAAAAAGAAATCCCAAGTCCAGTAAAACATGCCTGGCATAGTTTGTTTATAACAAATCTAGTTAGTGTGTAAAATCTGCTTTTAAGTTTTATTTTGAATTCTATAATTTGTTACAGGATTCTTTATTTTTTCTTTTATTTTTATTTTTCTAGAGTAGCTTCTCCATAGACAGAGCAGGGCTACCCCCTCGGCATAGTGGCCCAGAGGATTCTTTAGACTCAGTATCAAACCAAGTTTAATGCCCAATAACAATCACTTCTGAAAAATATCATATTAATGCAACATGCAATGGAAGAACTCACTCTCAAGACATACTGCACAGTAGTGGACGTCCTAAAGTTGTGTGGGTCAGAGTGATTGGCACCTGCCTCTTCTCTGTTTCACTGTGTAAAGTCTTTATTGACATCTTGGCATATAAGCAGAATAATCACCAAAAAAGATTACTTTTAATGTACCACAACACAATCATTCAAGCATACTACCTGAGGGCCTAAGTTCTCAACCTGGACACTGTAGTATAAGCTACTGATACCACTACTCACTGCTTCACCAGAATGGCTGTATATTTTTCCCACCAAAAGTAGGGCTATTGCACCATACGTTTCATGGTCTCTGTAAAGAAAAGAAATCATTGTCTTGGTTTATATTTCCTCAAAAAACAAGCAAATTTTCTACAAACTGCTTTTAAGAATTTAGTGAAAACTGAAGTTTCCTAAGGAAATCATTAATTATTTTTAATGCAACAGTACCCCCATATACAAACACAAAGTTGGTATTTGTAAAAACATCAATTCTGAAAAACAGCTAGTTACATCCTTTAATACACATGCACCACAAAATTAAAACGCACAAACATTTTTTTAAGAGATGGGGTCTCACTATGTTGCCAAGGCTGACTCAAACTCCAGGGTTCAAGCAGTCCTCATGCCTCAACCTCCCAAACTCCTGGGATTACAGGCAAGAGCCACCATGCCCAGCCACACAGTTTTTATTTATTTATTGTTTTCTTGAGACAGAGTCTCACTCTGTTACCCAGGCTGGAGTGCAGTGGCACGATCTTGGCTCACTGCAACCTCTGCCTGCCAGGTTCAAGCAATTCTCATGCCTCAGCCTCCTGAGCAGCTGGGATTACAGGTGCGCACCACCACACCTGGCTAATTTTTGTATTTTTAGTAGATGGCATCTCACCACTTTGGCCACGCTGGTCTCAAACTCCTGACCTTAAGTGATCCACCCATTCAGCCTCCCTAAGTGCTAGGATTATAGGCACGAGCCACTGCACCCAGCCAAACAAGTATTTTCAAGCACATTTACTTCATGATTCCTTATTTCATGTTATGTCTCCCCCCACAACAAAAAAAATGATTCAGAAAGACCTTTCAAGATTTTCACTTTTTTTTCCCCTGCCATTCGGAAGTTTTTTGTTTTTTTTTTTAAGATGGGGTTTCACCATGATGGCCAGGCTGGTCTTCAACTCCTGACCTCAGGTGATCAACCCACCTCGGCCTCCCAAAGTGCTAGTATTACAGGCGTGAGCCACCGTGCCCGGCCTGCAAGGAAGTTTTTAAGGATTTATAACTATGGCTTTATAACTATGAGGAGTGAAGAACTACCTTTTCAGAAGCCTGGGCTGAAAGCTTTTGCTCTTTGCAAATTATCTTGAGTGGTTCAATTTTCTTATGTCTGCAATTACTAAACCTGGGGCTGTGTTTAAGGGATAGACCTAAAAGTTTGCAAGCAGGTAGGATATCCATAATCATTTCTACTGACCCAAAGCAAGGAGAGGCTTTTAAGAGAGGCCCCGATAAGGCTGTGGTTCTTGCCCTTTCAGTTTGCTCCTGAGGGAAAATAACTATTTTAAAACAATGAAATGCAAGAGGATGCAACTGGAAAAAAAAAAAAATATCCAGAATATAAAAAATTCTACAAAGTCCATGGGTTAACAGTAAATTGCAAGTGAATAAAAGTAACAGCTAAAAAGGACAAGACAATAAACCAATTGCAATGCATGAGCTTTATGTGGATCCTAATTTGAAAACTGAACAGTCTTGAGCTTTTTTTTTTTTTTTTTATACAAGAGTCTTACTCTGTCACCCGGGCTGGAGTGCAGTGGCACAATCTCAGCTCACTGCAGCCTCCACCTCCCAGGTTCCAGTGATTCTCTTGCCTCAGCCTCTGGGATTACAGAGTACTGAGTAGCTGGGATTACAGGCACATGCCACCAGGCCTGGCTAATTTTTGTATTTTTAGTAGAGATGGGGTTCCCCCATGTTGGCCAGGCTGGTCTCAAACTCCTGTTCTCAACTGATTCATCTGCCTCAGCCTCCTAAGGTGCTAGGATTACAGGCATGAGACACCACGACTGGCCAAAGATCTGACATTTTAATAGTGACTGAATATTTGATGATATAAAAGAATTACTGCTATTATTTCAAGTAATAATGATAGCAAGATTGTCTTTTTTTTTTTTTTTTGAGATGAGTCTTGCTCTGTCACCAGGCTGGAGTGCAGTGGCGCAATCTCGGGTCACTGCAACCTCCGCCTCCTGAGTTCAAGCGATTCTTCTGCCTTAGCCTCCCGAGTAGCTGGGACCACAGGCGCGTGTCACCACGCCTGGCTAATTTTTTTGTATTTTTAGTAGTGATGGGGTTTCACCGTGTTAGCCAAGATGGTCTCGATCTCTTTACCTCGTGATCCGCCCGACTCGGGCTCCAAAATGCTGGGATTACAGGCGTGAGCCATAGCACCCAACAAGATTGTCATTTTTAAAGTGCTTATCTTGGGCCAGGCGCAGTAGCTTAACACATGTGTAATCCCAGCACTTTGGATCACCTGAGGTCAGGAGTTCCAGACCAGCCTGGTCAACATGGGGAAACCCCATCTCTACTAAAAATACAAAAAATTAGCCAGGCGTGGTAGCGTGCATCGTAGTCCCATCTACTTGGGAGGCTGAGGCAAGAGAATCACTGGAACCTGGGAGGCAGAGGTTGCAGTGAGCCAAGATTGTGCCCCTGCACTCCAGCCTGGGCAAGAGCAGACAGCATCTCAAAAAAAAAAAAAAAAAAAAGTTCAACAAGGCCGGCTGTGATAGATTACGCCTGTAATCCCAGCACTTTGGGAGTCCGAGGCAGAAGGATCATTCAACGTTGGGAGTTTGAGACCAGCCTGAAGAACATGGAGAAACCCCGTCTCTACTAAAAATATAAAATTACCCGGGTGTGATGGTGTATGCCTGTAATCCCAGCTACTCAAGAGGCTGAGGCAGGAGAATCGCTTGAATTTGGGAGGTAGTGGTTGTGGTGAGCCAAAATCATGCCATTGCACTCCAGCCTAGGCAACAAGAGCAAAACTCTGTCTTAAAAAAAAAATGTTCAGGCCGGGTGTGGTGGCTCACACTTGTAATCCTAGCACTTTGGGAGGCCGAGGTGGGTGGATCACCTGAGGTCAGGAGTTCAAGACCAGCCTGGCCATCATGGTGAAACCCCATCTTTAAAAAAAAAAAAAAGAAAGAAAAAAAAAAAAAAATGTTCAACAAAAAGGCCAGGTACAGTGGTGCATGCCTGTAATCTGATTACTTTGGGAATCCAAGGTGGGCAGATCATCTGAGGTCAGGAGTTTGAGACCAGCCTGGCCAACATGGTAAAACCCGTTTCTACTAAAAATACAAAAATTATCCAGGCTTGGTGTTACAAGCAAATCTCAAAAAAAAAAAAAAAAAAAAAAAAGTTCAACAAAAATATGACACAAGCAATAATTTATTATTTTGTCTAAAAATAATCATTTAAGCTGACTGCAGTGGCTCATGTCTGTAATACTAGCACTTTGGGAGGCTGAGGTGGGAGATTACTAGTGGCTTGAGGCCAGGAGGTTGCAACCAACCTGGGTAACATAGCAAGACCCAGTTTCTACAAATTTTTTTTTTAACACGCCAAGCATAGCAGCATGAGCCTCTAGTCCTCATGGGAGGCTGAGGTGAGAGGACTGCTTGGGCCCAGGAGTTCAAGGCTGTAGTGAGCTATAATCATACCACTGCACTCCAGCCTCTGTGATAAAGTGAGACTCTGTCTCTAAACAAATAAATAAAATAATTGAAACAGTTTAGAATCCTAAAGGAATGCTTATTATATGTCAAAATTACAAAAGCTGAGATTAAGGACAAAAAGGGAACACAAAAACCCAAACGGAATTTGTAGGGTTAATTGATTATTCTCATCTGCTAGTATTTAGACTATTTTCATTAGACATTGCTAATGAGCTCAGAAGCAAGCAGGTAATTTAAACTAAGAGAGGTGGGTATAAAACAACAGTGGCTGGGTGCTGTGGCTCATGCCTGTAATCCCAACACTTTGGAAGGCCGAGGCGGGTGAGCCTGGGCAACATGGCGAAACCCCATCTCCACCAAAAAGATGCAAATTAGCCAGGCATGATGGCATGCACCTGTAATTGCAGCTACTTGGGAGGCTGACGTGAGAGGATTGCTTGAGCCCAGGAGGTTGAGGCTGCAGTGAACTATGAACGTGCCACTGCATTCTAGCTTGGGTGACAGAGCAAGACCCTCTTTCAAAAAAAAACAAAACAAAACACAGTGAGGAGCACAGAGTAAATTAGAGAATGCATGCTTCATTTAAAGACATCCAGTGTTTTATTAGATAGAGTCTCATTCTGTCGCCTAGGCTGGAGTACAGTGGCACGGTCTCAGCTCACTGCAGCCTCCACCTCCCAGGTTCAAGCAATTCTTCTGCCTTAACCTCCTCTTGAGTAGCTGGGATTACAGGCACATGCCACCAGGTCCAAATAATTTTTTGTATTTTTAGTAGAGACAGGGTTTCGCCATGTTGGCCAGGCTGGTCTTGAACTCCTGACCTCAGGTGATCCACCCACCTCAGCTTCCCAAATTGCTGGGACTACAGGCATGAGCCACCACACCAGGCCAGGCATCCAGGCATCCAATGCTAAAAGAAAGTCTGATTTTCACCAGATACTAAAAATATCCTCAAAATCACTGTATCATTTATGGGCCAAAGCAAATTACTTAGAAGGAGGACGTAACAAACCAGTATAGTATAGGGAAAACCGGGCCACCTGGTCATTCTGTTCATTTTACATATAAACTGAGGCATAAAGTTTGCTTGCGTCTAAGTGAACTGCCCAAAGCTAAATGAATTAGCCTAAGAACTAGAAACTAGAGCTTAGTGAGGCACAATGATTTGCCCAAAGTCACAGTGCTAATAGGAGAGGCCAGTACCAATACTAGAAATTAAAGCCCAAGCACCCTAACACTCTGTCCAGGTCAACAATTTACTATTTAGCACCACTTTGTTTTCTTTCTTGGGTTATATGTGTCCAGCTCCATTTTTTTCACAGAATGATTCTCCTCAAAAATGTGTTCTTCAACCAAATAAATCTGAAAATAATGCAAAAAATAACACAACAGGGAGGGGAAAATTTTCAAATGATTACAAAAGCAGACTCTTAGTCATCCACACACATATATTAAATCCTGTGTTCTAGACTCAAACATCTTTTCCACACAGTACATAGCTCTTCCAATTTTACAGACATTTATGTACCATGCGTAACATCAGCATAAAATATGGAAGAAATTTATAAAAGCAATAACTAGCCCTTTTGAAGACTGAAGAAAAGCACAAATACATTTATATATTTAGTCTCCCAAATGTTAATTCTTTTTAACTATCTCACTAGAGAGGCAAGAACCAAAACTTCAGAGCTTCCTATGTATTCCCCAGTATTCAGCTAAGGAACTAGCTGAGTCTTCAGAGCCAGGTTTCATGGCTTTTACCCAACAAATGAATCTGCTTGGCTCCAACACCCATATCCTTTATATTATCCCCACACAGGCAAAGAAATCAAGAGAAGCACTAACTTCCAGAAATATGCAATTCTTTACTTCCTACTTAAAATAAAACTTAGCAGCCCAACTAGCTAATATCCAAGTAGAAAAAGCAGAGGTTGCTGGCACAGTGCCTCATGCCTGTTATCCCAGCACTTTGGGAGGCTGAGGCAGGCAGATCATAAGGTCAGGAGTTCGAGACCAGCCTGGCCAACATGGTGAAACCCCATCTCTACCCAAAATACAAAAATTAGCCAGACTTGGTAGTGGGCGCCTATAATCCCAGCTACTTGGGAGGCCAAGGCCCAAGAATCACTTGAACCCAGGAGGTGGAGGTTGTAGTGAGCTGAGATCATGCCACTGTACTCCAGTCTGGGTGACAGATTGAGACTCCATCTCAAAAAAAAAAGAAAAAAGAAAAAGCAGAGATTTTAGAATGGGATCAACCTACATTTGAATCCTTGCTTTGCCACTTATAAGCTAACTGGACAAACTAAATGAGCCTCTATTTCCTCCTGTGTAAATGAAAAAAAACACTATCAAGGTTATAAAAAAACTAAAGCATGAGGTACAATGTCTGGCATATAATGGGCACTCAGTAGAAAGTTCATTATATTTACCTAGAGGTTGAATTTAATGGCCAATTCAAATAAGATATTTTAAAGCAACCGATGAATATAGCCTTAGTGGAGTCTATATAAAGTATCTTGGCTGGGTGCAGTGGCTCACGCAAGTAATCCCAACACTTTGGGAGTGTAGAGGTGGGAGGATCACTTGAGGCCAAGAATTCAGACCTGGTGAGGGGGCTCACACCTGTAATCCCAGCACTTAAGGAGGCCAAGGCAGGCGGATCACTTGAGGTCAGGAGTTCGAGATGAGCCTGGCCAACATGGCAAAACCCTGATTCTACCAGAATCGCTTGAACCCCGGAGGCAGAGGTTGCAGTGAGCCAAGATCATGCCATTGCACTCCAACCTGGACAACAGAGAAAGACTCCATCTCAAAAAAAGAAAAAGAAAAAAAAAAAAAAAAAAAAAGAGTTCAACCAGCCTCAGCAACATGGTGAGACCCCCGTCTTTACAAAATATTAAAACATTAACCAGGTATGGCCGGGCAAAATGGCTCATGCCTATAACCCCAGCACTCTGGGAGGCCAAGGCAGGCGGATCAAGAGGTCGAGGCAGGCAGATCAGGAGGTCAGGAGATCGAGACCAGCCTGGTCAATATGGTGAAACCTCGTCTCTACTAAAAAATACAAAAAATCAGGTGTGGTGGCGAGGCCTGTAGTCCCAGCTACTCAGGAGGCTGAGGCAAGAGAATCACTTGAACCTGGGAGGTGGAGGGTGTAGTGAGCCGAGAGTGCACCGCTGCACTCCAGCCTGGGTGACAGAGTGACACTCCATCTCAAAAAAAAAAAAAAAAAAAAAAAAAAATTAGCCAGGTGTGGCAGTATGGATTTGTAGTCCCAACTATGTGGGAGCCGGAGGTGGAAGAACCCAGTGAGCTATGATCCCAGCACTGCACTCCAGCCTGTGCAACACAGCGAGACCCTGCCTCTTAAAAACAAAAGCAAAATAACCACTATCTCCTGGATCCATCAGTAAACCCCAAAACTGCACATGAAAGTATGCAATCAGCCAGGTACGGTGGTGGCTCACACCTGTAACCCCAGCACTTTGTGAGACTGAGGCAGGTGGATCACTTGAGGTCAGGAGTTTGAAACCAGCCCAACCATGCTGGAGAAACCCCACCTCTACTAAAAATACAAAACAAAAATTAGCCGGGCAAGGTGGCACATGCCTGTAATCCTAGCTACTCAGGAGCCTGAGGCAAAAGAATCACTTGAACCCAGGAGGCGGAAGTTGCAGTGAGGTGAGATCATGCCACTGCCCTCCAGCCTGGGCAACAAGAGCAAAACTCCATCAATTAAGAAAAAAAAAAAAAGTATGCAGTCAACATTAGTGCAAATTACAAAATATACTGACAAGTCCATTATTCCAGATTAAACTGTAAAAAAGGGATATACAACCAGCCAATCATTAGTCCAATAATAATTCCTTGACTTGCTAAATTTTAGACTCACAATGTTTGATTTCCTCAACACTTCCACCATTTTTTTTAAAACAGGGTCTTGCTCTGTCACCCAGGCTGTACTGCAGTGGCATGATCTCAGCTCACTGTAACCTCCACCTCCAGGGCTCAAGAGATCCTTTCACCTCAACCTCCCAAGTAGCTGAGACCACAGGCACAAGCTACCACACTCCAGCCTAGGCGACAGAGCGAGACTCTGTCTCAGAAAAAATAAATAAATAATAGGATCCTTTCACTTCAGAATATTCAAATGAAAAAGGTTCATATTAGGAATAGCTCTTCCAACAAAAGAAATTGCTGTTTATAAGCACTGTTAGCAGGAGACCAAAACTCAATTGCAATTCTCTACCAAAGAAAAATTTTTAAAAAATAAAACACTAACACAATGAGCACTTATCCATTCTGTTTCCAAAAACAACTTACCTTCTGCACCTTCCTTTTGCAGATTTGAAATCCAGATTCTCACACAATCACTGGCCATCTCTTCTGTTTGATTCAATAGCATACACACTACTGAGTGTCTCTCACTATTAAATACATCAATAGAAAGCACACTCACCTTATTCTGCTTTCTAATTATGAAAACAGAAGTGCAGGCCAGGTGCGGTGGCTCATGCCTGTAATTTCAGCACTTTGGGAGGCTGAGGCAGGAGGATCACTTGAGCCCAGGAGTCTGAGACCAGCCTGGGCAACACAGTGAGACCCTGTCTCTATTCGATAAGTAAACAAACAAATATAAACAGAAGTGCAAATGCCCTCATCCAAAATTACTATTTTTTGAGACAATGTCTCGCTCTGTCACCAGGCTGGAGTGCAGTGGCGCAATCTCGGCTCACTGCAACCTCCACCTCCTGGGTTCAAGCAATTCTCCTGCCTCAGTCTCCCAAGTAGCTGGGACTAAAGGCGCACACCACCACATGCAGCTAATTTTTGTATTTTTAGTACAGACAGGGTTTCCCCATGTTGGCCAGGATGGTCTCGATCTCCTGACCTCGTGATCCGCCTGCCTCAGCCTCCCAAAGTGCTGGGATTACAGGTGTGAGCCACCGCACCCAGCCAAAATTATTTTTTAAAAGATACTTGAGATTAAATAATATAGAGTAACTGCTCTCAACTTTCCCCCAAAAAACACCATACTTCAATATGAATTTTTTTTTTTTTTAAGATGGGGTTTCACCATGATGGCCAGGCTGGTCTTGAACTCCTGACCTCAGGTGATCCACCCACCTCGGCCTCCCAAAATGCTAGGATTACAGGCGTGAGCCACCATGCCTAGCCAATATGAAATTTTAAATGGCCTTTTTCCCTAAATGGGAAAGGATTCCTGTGTCTTCTTGGGAGAGTAAGCAGTTGAAGAGTAAAACATACTAATAAGCCATTGCAAACAGGTGAGATACCATCAGAGTGTGTGCTGTTGCAGGAAACAGAATGGAAAGCCGTGAATGGGAGTCTCTGCACTTCATATCTGCAAAAGAAGAGAATAAAAAGGTTAACTTGGCCGGGCGCGGTGGCTCACACTGTAATCTCAGCAGTTTGGGAGGCAGAGGAGGGCAGATCACGAAGTCAGGAGTTCGAGACCAGCCTGACCAATGTGGTGAAACCCCGTCTCTACTAAAAATGCAAAAATTCTCCGGGCGTGGTGGTGGGCACCTGTAATCCCAGCTATTCAGGAGGCTGAGGCAGAAAAATCACTTGAACCCAAGAGGCAGAGGTTGCAGGGAGTCTAGATCGGCCACTGCACTCCAGCCTCGGCGACAGAGCAAGACTCCGACTCAAAAAAAAAAAAAAAAGTTAATATAACTCCAGACTTAGACTCTCTTCCTGTTTAAGGCAGTGCCCAAAAACATTTTAAATCAAAAAATGAAAATGTGCTGGTTAAGCTAAGTTTGTAGATGAACTCAACCTTCTTGTTCTTAATACATAAACTGTATCCGCAGTGTTAAAAGTTATTTGAACATTTTTATGCTACACCACTTTGACATTAAAGGATTTTTTTAAAAAATCTCCAATCTTCAAACTTTCCTTACAACTACCATTAAAATTAGCAAAATATGCTTCTCTATTGAAGAGTTAACCTAACAGGAATGACTTCTAACCTAAAAATTACAGTTAAAAGGTTCATTTTAACAAATGCTCTTCCCTCTTTAAGAAGTGACAGGTAACCTTTTGGGAACCCCAATGTACACACCCCTTTCTCCAACCCTGCTACAGTTAAACGTTAATTTTAGGACAAACAGACCAATGCCTCCTCGCAAGCAATGCCCACCCACCCAGCACCCCGTTCTCTGCAAAAATCCATCTGCATTTTGCATTAACCCACTCGCCCCAGTGAGGGTGAGTCCAGGCCAAGTCGCAGAAGAACACCGGGCGTGAGGGGTGAGACCTGCGATCCCATCTGCACCCGCGCCCTCCCACCTGGTGGCACACCTGCCCCGCAGGCGCCCACCTGGGGCCGGGACCGCCCCCTCCCGGCCTCGCGCGTCTGTCCCACTCGGAGCGCGTTCCACGCGCCGCGCAGGACCAGAGGGCGGTGCAAGCGGTGGGGCCCCGGGCAGCGGGGAAGCGAGGGCTCTGAGAAAAGTGGCCGCCCGGGGCTCGCTCCCTCCCTGGGGACCCAGCGGACCGCAGCGTGCTGGGGGCGGACGCGGTACCTTTTGGACAGATCCATGAGGACCCCGGAGAAGAGCTTCTCCCCGAGCCGGAACGACACGACGAGAGCGTCCTCAATGATGTGGTCCAGCGTGACCCGCACCTCCGAGCCCGGGATCAATTGCGACACCGTGGAGTCCCCGCCCGCCGGCGGCACAAGCGCCGGAGCTGCGGGCTGAGGCAGCGGCGGGTCCTCGCGCTCCTCAGGAGCCGGAGGCTGCTCCTGCGGCGGTGCAGAAGGTGGAAGTTCGGGGCCTCCCTGAGGCGCGGCTACCACCGACTCCGCCACCCGAACGCACAGTTTCTCTTCAGCCTCCAGCCCCGGCCCCGCCGCCTCCGGGCTGCGGGCGAGCTCCCCCGGTGGCGGCGGTGGCGGCGGGAGCGGTGGCTCCTCGGCCTGAGGAGCGGACTGCTGCCCGTCGGCCTCGCCATCCGGCACAGACGCTTCAGTGGCCGTGACCGGGAGGGGATCAGTGCCGGCCTCACTGCCGGGGATGGGCTCCATCTCCGGCTCGGCCTCGCCGGCGCCCCCCTCCCCGGGGGACGCTGCAGTCGCTGCCGCCTCTGCAGCCACGGCCGCCATTTTCTTCCTGGCTTCTCCCTCCTCCAACTCCGGCTGCAGCAGCGGCGGCGGCAGCGCTGCTTGGTTCCCTGGGCCTTCCCCTCCCTCCCGCGAACACTTTCGTCCCGCCCTTTCCCTGATGGTCGTTTTTGGCACCTCGCCATTGGTTCCATCCTACAGCCCTCCCGCACTTGTGATAGTTCATTGGCCAGGGGCGGACGTCTATCATGTAGTCCGTCAAGCCTTCCCACGCAGAGTAGGAACTTCTCATTGGGCAAATGTGTTGTCAAGTGTGGAATCTGAGTGGAGCAATAGGGGGCGGAATCAAAGGGGGCGGGGGAAGTCATAAAAGAGGAGCCATATACTCATCGCCTCTGGCTATTGGTTGGAGAAGGAAATAAAGTTTTATGGTTGGCCTACGCTCCTGCCCATTATCAGTCAGGTCTTCGGAGGTGGGAGAAAGGAGGGAATCAAGTAGCGTGCCACTTCTTTCAAAGGCGGCGGAGGGGAGGAGTAACAAGGGGATGCGGGAGGGGAAACCGCTTCCCAAGAATCTCCGCGCAGAGATCCTTAGAATAAATGTTATTTCTAGGCGCAGACTTCTTGCGGCCGCGTGTGGGCACGACAGGCTTCTTTGGGAAAGACAACGAAAGTTTGAAATACAATCCTACAGACGCTTTCTGAGTGCTTACTATGCTAGTAAGCTAGGTGCTGGGGTTTTACAATGTTCAAGACGTTCTCCATAACCTAATGGCAGCTGGCTCATGGCAGCCACTCCAGCTGCCATGAGGAGTACGAGGAGTATTTTCTTTGACTTCTCTCCACTTCCTAGGAACAAAGCACCTACTTATTAATATTTCAAAAGTAGGAAAATGCTCATGAAAGAGGAGAGCCATCCTCACTGGATTAAACTGATGACTGTTCCAGAAAGGAATCCTGAGACATTGCTGGACTGATATGTGAACACTGCTTGTTCTCTCCAAATCCGCTGCAACGTGGACGCACCTGGTGCCTGCTAAAGCCTTTTTCTTTCCTGGCTTCTATGCCACGAGAACAAAGCTCTCTCTCTTCAGTGTCCTGACGTCCCGACTTCTCTTACTCCCAAGTCAAGTCTCCGTTGGTTATCTCTGGAAGAATCTACTGTACCTATTTCTCTCAATGGCACCTCAGAGTCAGCCTTTCCTCTGGGTGAATGCCTACAGGAGAGAGGGAAGAAAAACTGCTAGCACTCAGTGTGAAAAAATAAAATCCTGAAGAATAATTACAGCTAGTGTCTTTTGAGTACCATGTACCAGGCACTAGTACAAACACTATAGCATATCATCTCAATCCTTAAAATTTCGAGACACAAAGAGGGTGTCCAAGGTTACTCGGCTTGTAAATTGCATAGTCAGAATTTCAGTTTTACGTGGAAAAGGCTGAAAATAGCAATAAACAAATATCGCCATATGCTCTGCCTATTTCAAACCAAGTGGCTCTTGGGGAAAGGCCAGTAGATCTCAATCAGGGAAGTTTCAGAATATCATTTAAAAATACAGAAAGAGGCCGGGCGCGGTGGCTCACGCCTGTAATCCTAGCACTTTGGGAGGCTGAGGTGGGTGGATCACCTGAGGTCAGGAGTTCAAGACCAGCCTGGCCATCATGGTGAAACCCCATCTTTAAAAAAGAAAAAAAAAAAAAACATTAAAAAAAAAGAAAAAAAAATACAGAAAGAAACAAATGTACTTAGTGTTCATTTTGTACCAGAGATTTTCCCAAAAGCTCTCACTTAAAATCTTGTGACTTAAATCTTCTCTCTCTTTTAAAGATGAGGAAGCTGAGCCTTAGCCATGGTAAACATCCTAAGGGGAGCAGGCAGGGTAGCTCAAGCCTGTAATCCCAGCACTTTGAGAGGCCAAGGTGGGTGGATCACCTGAGGTCAGGAGTTTGAGACCAGCCTGACCAACATGGTGAAAACCCATCTCTACTTAAAATACAAAATTAGCCGGGCATGGTAGCAGGCACCTGTAATCCCAGCTACTTGGGAGGCTGAGGCAGAAGAATCACTTGAACCTGGGAGGCAGAAGCTGCAGTGAGCCAAGATCATGATATTGCACTCGAGCCTGGGCAACAAGAGTGAAATTCCATCTCAAAAAAATAAAAAATAAAAATAAATAAGATCTTAAAGGTCGCACAGCTACCTAGCAGCAGATACTATCTAACCTGGGTCCTTCCAAGTACATAACTTTCACTCAATCATTCATTCAACAAAGTTATCTCCTACAGACTAGATACTTGCAGTAAGCACAGATTCTGCATTATAAGGTTTTCACCGTAATACTTTGTCTATAGTTCACCATAATCAAATAATTAAACACAACATGTAGTCTATGAAACGCCTAGACCCTGAAGTCTCACATTGTATAATCTCCCACAAGGAGAAAAATACAGTTCAGGTCCTGGGAACTGATGACTTCTTGTAGTAATTCATTGTAAGATGCTGCAATGAGTAATTTACATTTCAAATTCATAGCAGATTGTGGTATACCGAGTCACTGTCATAAGCTGCCATTCCATCCTATAACTCAAGAGCTACTACTGAAAAAAAGAAAAAAAAGGGCTACTACTGGCTCCCAATGCTCACATGGAGCATACCTTCTTCTGCTTGGCTTTCAAAGCCCTCTCTGTGTTTGCACCTTACCTTTCAAGGTCTCTTCTCCACTACTCTTCAAGCCTCCTAATACGAGAAGGATTTGGTCCTATAGTCGTCATTCACTTATTCATTCATTCAACAAATAGATATTAAATGTTTCAGTTACTGGACTAGTCATGCAGAAGGCATGCAATAAAGAATACAAAAGGGCCAGGCACAGTGGCTTATGCCTGTAATCCAAGCACTTTGGGAGGCCAAGGCAGGTGGACCATTAGGTCAGGAGTTCAAAACCAGCCTGGCCAACATGATGAAACCCCATCTCTACTAAAAATACCAAAAATTACCCAGGCGTGGTGGCAGATGCCTGTAATCCCAGCTACTCAAGAGGTTGAGGCAAGAGAATCACTTGAACCCAGGAGGCAGAGGTTGCAGCGAGCCCAGATCACACCACTGCACTCCAGCCTGAGCAACAGAGCAAGATTCTGTTTCAAAAAAACCAAAAAAGAGGCCGGGCATGGTGGCTCATGCCTATAATCCAAGCACTTTGGAGGCCAAGGCAGGTGGATCACCTGAGGTCGGGAGTTCAAAACCAGCCTGACCAACATGGTGAAACCCCATCTTAAAAAAAAAAATACAAAAGATATCCCTTGAGTTCAGAAGTTCAAGACCAGCCTGGGCAACACAGTGAAACCCCTATGTATCTATATCTATATGCACACACACACATATTTCATTCATATATATATAAATGAAATGTGTGTGTGTGGGTGTGTATATATATATATATATATAATCATATATGAAGGAAATATGATACCTGCAGTGAGCAGACACAGATTCTGCCTTATAGGGTTTTCACTGTAATACTTTGTCTGTAGTTCACCATAATCAACTAATTAAACATATTCATATATATATGAATGAAATATGTGTGTGTATATAGATATAGATATATCATAGATCTATACAATAGATAAATGTATATGAATAAAATATATATGGTGAGTGTGTGTGTACATATATATATGAATAAAAGATTTAGTAACTGCCCTCTTGAGGATTATTTTTCTAGTTGGGGAACTGGAAAATGAGCAAACAGTGAGTAAACAAGATAATCACAGATGTGTGCAATATCATGAGATAAATAAATAGAGTGAGGGAATAGAAATAGCTGGCAGAAGGGCTGAAAGGTGTCTCCTTTAGAGAAGGTGGTCACAAAAGCCCTCTCTCAGGATTAAGGAAAAGGCAGCCAGCTATTGACTTTGCTGGATGAACACTTGGATCAAAAGGAACAGCAATTGCTTGAAGTTCTGAGGCAAAAGAGGGCTTGGCTTGTTCCAGAAACAGAAGGAAGACCAATCTGGTTAAGGAATGAGCAAGAAATTCAGTAGATGAGGTTGAAAAGGAAAATAGGGCTGGGCACAGTGGCTCACGCCTGTAATCCTAGCACTTTGGGAGGCCAAGGTGGCCGGATCATGAGGTCAGGAGATCAAGACCATCTTGATCTTGATTTTTGGTGAAACTCCGTCTCTACAAAAATACAAAAATTAGCTGAGTATGGTGGCACGTGCCTGTAATCTTAGCTACTCGGGAGGCTGAGGCACAAGAATTGCTTGAATCCAGGAGGCGGAGGTTGCAGTGAGCCAAGATGGCATTACTGCACTCCAGCCTGGTGATAGAGTGAGTCTCCGTCTCAAAAAAAAAAAAAGGAAAATGGTCCGGCACGGTGACTCACGCCTGTAATCCAAGCACTTTGGAGGCCAAGGCGGGCGGATCACCTGAGGTCCGGAGTTCAAGACCAGCCTGACCAACATGGTGAAACCCCGTCTTAAAAAAAAAAAAAATGGAAAACAGGACCCAAATCATGTTTTTGTACTGCAGATACAAAAGCAAGGGATTCTTCCCACAGGGAGCTCCAAATATAGTAGAAAGCCTGGGCCAGCCATGGTGGCTCATGCCTGTAATCCCAATATTTTGGGAGGCCAAGGCAGGATGAGTGCTTGAGCCTAGGAGTTTGAGGGTGTAGTAAGCTATGACCATGCCACTGTACTCCAGCCTCACAACAGAGGGAGACTCTATCTCAAAGAGAAAAAAGAAACCTGGTTTTTACAATCTTTTGTAATCTATTCACCTCTGCATTCAGCCTCCTCCTGGCATGGAATTGGTATGGAGGTTGCCATTGATGTTTGTGTAATGGATAGCCACATGATATTGTGGCTAAGTGATTGAATGGATAGTTGGTGGATTGGATGGATAGTTGAAGAACTGGACAGATGGTTGAATAGATGGATGGATGGTTGGATGAATAGCTGAATGGCAGGGATAAGGAAACTAGCTGATTGCTGAAGCAGGTCCTCACTCTCATGAGCATACTTTGATCTCAACCTCTGCAAGATACTATAGTTTGGTGGCTAAAACCTCAGAGAGTTGAAGTAAATAAACCTGTATCTGGCCAGGCACAGTGACTCACATCTATAATCCCAGCACTTTGGGAGGCAGAGTCAGGCAGATCATTTGAGCTCAGGAGTTTGACACAAGCCTGGGCAACATGGCAAAACCCTGCTTCTACAAAAAATACAAAAATTAGCCAGGCATGATGGTGTGTGCCTGTAGTCCCAGCTACTCAGGAGGCTGAGATGGGAGGACCACCTGAGTCCAGGAGGTTGAGGCTGCAGTGAGCTGTGATTTCACTACTACACTTCAGCCTAGGCAACAGAGTGAGATGCTTTCTCAAAAATAAAAAATAAGGGCCGGGCGCAGTGGCTCACACCTATAATCTCAGCACTTTGGGAGGCCAAGGCTGGTGGATCACTAGATCAAGAGATTGAGACCATCCTGGTCAACATGGTGAAACCCTGTCGCTACTAAAAATACAAAAATTAGCTGGGCATGGTGGCACAGCCTGTAGTCCCAGCTACTCGGGAGGCTGAGGTAGGAGAATTGCTTGAACCCAGGAGGCGGAGGTTGCGGTGAGCCGAGATCGTGCCATTGCACTCCAGCCTGGGTAATAAGAGCGAAACTCCGTCTCAAAAAAAATAAAAATAAGAAATAAGGTTGGGCACGGTGGCTCATGCCTGTAATCCCAGCACTTTGGGAG